>BROG01000330.1:672500-791662 GCA_030159075.1 Atrina japonica | reverse complement strand
AAATGGAAATATTTTCACTTTTTACCACATTAAATTTATTTTATATAAAGAAACCCAAGAGACTCTTAAAACACACCAAAGTGGGTTATGTAGTTGAACGTCAAATTACTGAAATGTATCATAAAGAGAAAAATGTGCGGGCAGACTGGGAATCGAACCCAGGACCTTCCGATTATTTGTAATGCGCTTTTACCAATTGTGCTATGGGGGCTATCTATATATTATATAAACCGGAAATAACACTGAGGAACATTTTTTCTAGAATCACGCAACTGACGATAATAAAAGCAGGATTACAAAGGTAATCCGGGCTAACTCGGAAAGATCCCTATTGTGATATTTATTTTAAACTTTGGTGTTTCATTTGTCTCAACTTCAGAAAATATTCCAGAGACAAATAGGAAAACATAACTGTATTTGATAAACTCGGAATTATATCCATTGTTCGCTGTTCAAGTGCCCCGTTCCATATCATTTGCAATGGCCGGATGAGCAAGAGAGATACGATGTAGTAAATAAGTACTGTTTGTAAAAGTTCGTTCAAGTAATCGCACTTTTCACAAGGCCCATCATCCTTGCTCGGACACTTATCAATAATACACAGGTGCCTCTGACGAATACCTGAAATTATTAATCACATATTTTATTATTTGGCAATATATTCCACCAACGATGAAAATATTTAATCCAATTATGTCAACATGTAAAATTAATATCCACAAATCAAATTATCTAAAATAGATGTCATAGTGCAGAGAGTAGCGAAAGTAGCAAGATAAAAATGGTGGGCGTATATGGAACTTAAGGAAATCCAGAGACTGACTCCGGTGTCCAAGAGAGGTGAACATGTTGAGCGACAAGCCCCACGAGTGTGCAGCCAAATCAATATCAAAATAGAGGCACAGTCCCTGATCACCATCACAGTACAGAAAATAACTATCGTACAGGTAGTTCGAGGTTTGGGATAGTGAAATGAATATAAAAGCGATGATGAAATGATATGCAATGTATTTGTGTTTACATTTTCCAAATAGTTTTGTATTCAGAATGTTGAAAGAAACTGTTTACTTGCTGGGTGTATATGCTAACAACTCTGTGGGGAATACATTACGTGGAGGGACATTTTCCATTACAACTATATGGTTTGTCCTTGAAATTATTTCTTTTTTTATTTTATTTTTTCTATTTCGTGGAGTGACATGTTCCATTACAGCTTTATGCTTTGTCTTTATAAGTTTTTCTTTTTCTTTTTATTTATCTATTTCGTGCAGTGACATATTCCAATACAGCCTTATGTTTTTCCTTTCATTTTTCTATATCGTGAGGGACATATGTCAATATAGATTTATTTGGTGTCCCTGTATCTATCTCCTTTTATTTATCTAAACCATAAATATTTATTTAAAGGGATGTTAGCTATGTTCACAAAAAATTATATCGATTTGTTCTACTATTACGACTTGTACCTGATGTACAATAGGAAATAAGAGGTCAACATAGACACAAAATCTTATATTCCTTTATATGTTGTGAAAATAAGGTCAGGTCCGTTGTGGTATTCATATACAAATAGTAAGGTTAAGTACATCAATACAATCGAAAAATTGCCAAACCTTGGATTCTTGAGCAATTTTCTGAAACTAATTAGGAATTTGATCATTTTTAGGCCTGTGTATATTCCTTTTTTGTTATTGTTTATCAATCTAAGTAATAAAACAGTCAGAGGATGAGAAACACAAGGATGTCTTCAGTATATCAAAGGATAATTGATATTGTAAAACCAATGGGAGTAAAAGCGTGTGTTAGATTTTAAAGTAATAGGGTACCAATAATTAACCATGATTAAACATATCGCACGCGGGAGGGTAAAAATGTCAGCATATTGATGAACTTTTATCTCCAATGTTAAAAGTTATTTTATCTTTCGTCTACGTAAGATTTTCGATAACATATTAATATCCTCCCTCTGACCCCCACAGTGACTGTAGATGTTTTTGACTGGAATTCTAGACCTATACGTATAGGTTTATGCTGGAATCAAGGTGTGCGTGACCTTAGATGACTCACGAACAGAACTCAGGTGACCTCTCTGGAAGTGACTCCAAACTGCCCCCAGACTACCCCTTACTAGAGCGTTCAAGTGACTGAAATAAACTAGATGATTTCGCATTCGGGTAGTTTTATTTGGGTGCATAAAGTTATATTGCTTTTCGAAGGAATTACAGTCGTTGTGCAATAACTGCCATTCATGATCACCAACCCATAAATTTTTAAAAATAATTCATCTTACATATTTTTCTTTTGAATTTTTCATGATATAACTCCAATTATTTTGTCGTACTGATATAATTGTTGATGGAATGAAGGATGATGATGAAGACGACGACGGTTATGGTGAAAGATGACGATGAATAATTGATAAATAAAGTACCCTATTGATCGCCTCACTCTTCCATACATAATGTTTGTTTTAAAATATAAATAATTTATATTCCTTTGAGCAGAGCAAAAAAGAATATTATCAAATCCGATGTATTCAATGAACCAGCATAGCTATGAAATATTCAGACTTTGTTTGGGTTCTTAATTTCGGAATTTACTACATATAGTATTGTTACCCACCGTTTCTGAAAATCAATATGTATCCAAATATTGTGGATATCGGTCCATATAATAAAATGTACTCCAACGATAATGTGATGTATTGTACTGGTCTTTTGCAAACGGTGAAGTATAGTTTAACATCTTCCTTCATATCAATGACCATTGGTCGATTGTTAAGTTCATCTTCATTAGAATTGAAAACCAATACAACCAAAACACTAGTTGCCATAAATAGCATGAGCATACATCTTGAAAGTTTACTTCTCTCCTTGAAATGAATGGCTACTGCTTTTGATAGTATTAAGGTCATATAAATCCCATTGGCGATCAATGATGCTGGAAAAATATTGGCACATCTGTTGCGATGGATGAAGATCAGGTTTGAATCTACGAGAATTTTAAAGTGACCAAGAACAGCGACACAATACAGTTCGTGAACCAGTCCGGAAATTATCAATAGGGACAGAAATGCAGAATGGCGACATCTCTCCAGCATTATAGAAAATAGAGCAAAACATCCTGATCCCAGTGTGACACATAGAACAATAGTTTGACAGTAATTAAATCCAACGAATGCAGAATTCTTTGGGTGGTGCCCAGGTGGTGTTACACTAAGTGACATAGCTACCGTCAATAATCACTCGGGAAACATCTAAAAAACTTTTACATACAATAAAGTATATTTCCTCTACAGTTTTAGCAGGCAGACGACAAGAGAGAATTTTATTTCAATGCAACAGTGGAGAACATTCCACGTACGATTTAACACGAACGATTTAACACGACTTCTTCTTTCCGTTTTTAAATTAGAATATTAATTGCGGTTGCTGCAATATAAATGCTTTATACTTTTAAAGGCCTAATACCCGATTCGTTTCAGTGATTAAATATACTGGGAAAATTCTAAATATTATACATTAAACGATAATCAACGTTATGCTCTGAATGCATTAAGATATAAATGTTGATGTATAGATCAAATTTCATATTTGTAATATAAACTTTACTGTTGTTGATGGTGTAATTGTCATAAGAACGCGATCTATATGTACATTCACCACAGAATGTTCGCCAAAAATTAATTGGCAAGGTGTACAATATTTTAGGGGCATCCATTCGAAACAAATAACATCATATAAACACTTTCAGCTACATAAAATATATATTCATCCTTTTATAATCTCGGGAAACTTGTTTATGTACAAAATCATTAACAAAACTAACAGACTATTTAAATGTGAAAATTTCAAATAGCTTCCCCTACGATTCCAAGATATTATAAACATAATTCCAGAGTAATAATGCTCAAGACGATCGTTTCTGTTAATTAGACTTCATCAGTTGAGCTCCAATTTTGAATAGATTATCTAAAAGACAGTGGTATTAGACAAGGCCAAATAATAAATTTAAATGTACAGCCAAAATCCGTCTAAGAATAATCACTGTAAAAGGAAGACTATCTTAGGTTTAGAAAAATTTAGAATTTAAATGGTGTTGTCAGTGCCAAATGTTACTTTAGTATAAGATTATCAGTTGGTACCGAAATAATACAAAAAATCTCAGATACCAAAGTATAAATCAATAGAATGTCCAGGACATGGATACAAATTCGGTAAAAATGGACAAATACGGACCTCTGGAAACCAAGAGGTGGGATCGGGTGCAATGGAGGAGTAAGCATCCCCTGTCGACCGGTAACACCCGCAGTTACTAGGCTTATGTATAACCTCGGGGACTCAAACGGTCCACCAGCAGTGGAAACGACCTAGTGGTTATAAATATTGTAAACATAATACCAAAGTGATAATGCTCTAGACGACTTAATACGACTTCATCAGTTGAGCTCCAGTTTTAAATAGATTATCTAAAAAAAAAAGTGGTATCAGACAAGGCCAAATAATAAATTTAAACGTACAGCCAAAATCCGTCTAAGAATAACCACTGTAAAAAGATGACAATCTTAGGTTTAAAAGAAGAATTTAGAATTTAAATGGTGCTGTCATTGCCAAATATTACTTTAGTATAAGATTATCAGCTGGTACCGAATAATCAAGATTATTTTTTGTTTTAAAAAGATGACCACTTTGACGATTTCGTTTATTTTCTACTATAAAACATTGCATACCACAATGCAGGTGTGATATATATGCAAGATTTTATCTACTTTTCAGGAAAATTTACTGCTGAAAACATCTTTAGTGTGGCAGCTAAAATAATGAATGAAAGGCCGCAGATATTTTAATATACACGTTAACATGAAATCAATCCTTACATTATTTTATGTATAAGTGTAAATAATTAAGTGCTGCACAATGATTTTTTTCCATGAACAATTGCTTTTATACCCCGATGATGTTCAAAAAATGAAAAACAATCCTTATATTTATATACATTACCATTTTTAGTGAAATTGTAGTCCACTGGATACTAAGTATTCCAGAATACTGACTTTGCGGGGGGGGGGGGGTCATATGACCTAATGGCTCAACAGCTGGTTTGACATGAGAAGTAGTTCTCTTTTCTGATTGCAAATACTAATGGAATTAAGGTTTAATATCTTTTTTTATATCATTTTGAAAGAAACTAGTGATATCGACAATTTTGAATACTTATTCTCAGATTTAGTTCGCGATTATTAATATTCGACCATTTAGTAGTGGCGAGTTTAATTTGTGAGAAGAGAATTGCCCGAATGGGCTAATAGGCCTACCATGTGCGATTTGGATAGCAACAGATGATCGTTGTTTACAACAAATTTTCGTTTGAATTATGATATTTTATCAGTAGAATATACCATAGAAAGTTTGAGTGTGACTGCTAATATTCGTTCCTGATAACTGGAGGTAGCCATTCTACTGTACTTTACATTTTTACCAATCGCTGAATCAGCTGGGTAACGTTAGAGATTACCGTGTCAAAACGCAATGTGACCATTTTAATGCAAAAATGGATTTGTAACCACTACGATGGATTTTTTTTCAAGTTATTACAAATTGAGTCGATGTGCATTTTCACCAAACACAGAACCGACGCAATTTGTAATAAATCTCCAAACCTTCGATTAGATCAACACAACCTACAAATATTATAAACATAATACCAAAGTTAGCTTTAATTTTTTTTCGAATTTCAATGGTGTTAACATTGCCAAATATTACTTTAGTATAAGATGAACAGCTGATACCGAAATACCAGGTACTAGGTTTATGTATACCCTCGGGGACTCAAACGGTCCACTAGCAGTGGCAACGACCTAGTGGTTATAAATATTATAAACATAATACCAAAGTTATAATAAACTGATAGATATAGATATTTCGACATACATTATGTCCTTATTAGACGATTTAAAAAGAATGGAACTCTTATCAAGGGATTTTTAAAATTGATTACAAATTGCCTCGATTGGCATTTTCCAACAATACCAAAACCGACGGAATTTGTAATAAATTTCTTAAAACTCTGTGGGACAAGGGTGGATCTAGTATTTTGAACATTTACTGACTAAGATCGATAACATGAATATAAAAAATCTCAGATACCTATAGTCATTTTTTTACATCTTAGACGGATTTCGGCTATACTTTTAGATATATTATTTGGCCGTGTATGACACCACTTTATGTTTAGAAAAAACACATACTTTTCAAATTGGAGCTCAACTGATGAAGTCTTGGCTTATAAACATGGTACTCTAATAATCAGACACGACACAATCAACGGATTTTTAAAATATTCCAACAATTACAAAACCGACGCAATTGATAATAAATCTCTTAAGTTTTGTTTTTCATGATGATGTACGTGACAAGGGTGGATCGTAGTATTTTGAACAGTTTATAAATGAGATTGATAACATAAAATGATTTTTATACCTTGAATATAAGTTTTAGAAGTTTATTACAAAAGTTGGAGGTTGTGTTACTCATAAAATCGAAAGTTTGAAAATTTATTACAATTTGCGTCGGATTTGCATTTTGCGAAAAATTCTTCTAAAATTTATATTCAAGGTAACATTGAATGACAAAGCTGCTCAGTGGACACGACATCAGACGATAGACCTTTTAGCAATTGACAAAGTTAAAGTCATAATTAACTTAGGTTAAGAAAATGCTGAATTTAATTTTAAAACAGTCGAAAAGTACAGAACTGTACTACATGATGTAATTTTATATGATTACGGAGATCCCCTTAAGGTTAGATTTAAAAAAAAAAATGGTTTACTAAATTTGGTAATTTAGAATTCACTAATTCGTCATGTGGTTACCTTGCGTTGTCTTTGATGTATTCCTGAAGTGATATTCTTGTTCCGTTCAAGGACCAATAGTTTTCTTGACTGACAAAGGGATTCCTAGTTTTGCAAAAATATGGTGTATCAAAGCCATGATTCGTGTTGCTTCTTCAAGAAGCAAGAATGAACCCCTACACGGATTCTTCAACCCCAGAATACATACTGAACTCCATCAAAATGGATATCGCTTATCACAGACTGTTTAAGCCTGCACGCGTTACAAACGCTGACTGTTCTGAACAGAAACGTCTTTTCCTTAAACTTAAATTTACAAATAAAGGCATAGACGCTTTAAACATTGGCAATGTTCTAAATCACAAAAAGTTCAGTCCTGTATTCTACCATACTTTAAACTGAAGACCACGCCTTGCATCCAAACTATTCAATTACAAACAGGTTTTGCAGTGCCTAGACATCAACCATCTTCTACACAACACTGTCACATGTTCATGTGCTTCATCTCCTTTCAAATACAATCCTATCGGGCATGTCATTACCGGCGACGTTTCTATTGTTGAAAATGAAAGCCTCAAAAATCTTATTTTAATGGCCCTAAATACCGGGAAACCCGTTCCTTTAATTGGCGTCAGAATTTCAGTTTAGTTATGGATTCTGTCAGACGATGGGCCAAACATGAAGACGTAGAACCAGATACTTTGTCTGAATGGCTGAAAGCCATACGATGGTTGATAAAATCTCGTATTCGAAAACTTAAAGGGACTATGAAAACACGTTGTTCCTCTGTATTTAATGATCCAGAAGTAGTAACTGAACTGGATAGATTACATGACCAATATGTACTGGTACCAGCAGACAAAGCCTCAAATAATATAGTTTTTATTTGTAAGGCACATTACTATAATTGTTTATTAGAAGAAGTTGGGTTTAATACGAATTAATACGTAGCTCACTTTCAAAGGACGAGATCCTTCAAAATCACGTATCCGTATTACGCTCATTTGATATACCTACAACGGATACCGATTTCGAGCTACCAAATTTATATTGGATACCTAAACTTCATAAAACCCCATATAAGCAAAGATACATAGCAGGATCCAGCAAATGTTCTACCAAACCTTTATCTTTACTCCTTACCAAGATATTGACAGCCGTTAAGGAGAAAACTTCAACAATACTGTACAGTTGCTTATTCCAGAAGCGGTGTAAATCAGATGTGGATACTTAAAAATTCTAAACAGCTTTTAGAAAATTTGAAGGCACACAATTGTTCTCGAATTCACAGTATCAAAACTTATGACTTCTCTACTCTTTACACTACTATTCCACATAAAAAATTAAAAGAAAGATTTTTCAGCATCATAGACAACTGTTTTTTCACTAAAGGTGGTACCGGAAAATTTAAATATCTAGTGATTGGCTATCAGGATACTTATTTCGTCAAACACCACTCTGATTCTACACATAAATATACTGAAGTTGATATAAAAAACATGCTGGAATTTCTAATAGACAATATATTTGTAATGTTCGGAGACGCGGTCTTTCAACAAACTGTCGACATTCCTATGGGAACCAATTGTGCTCCTTTATTGGCCGACCTGTTCCTTTATTCATACCGGATTTACTATCTATGGGGTTTTATGAAGTTTGGGTATCCAATATAAATGTGGTAGCTCGGAATCGGTATCCGTTGTAGGTATATCAAATAAGGAATTTATTTTCATCACAAAACTTTCATTTTCCTTTTAGATTGTTGAATCTTCCAATTTCTAATTCATAAGATTAAAATAACAATATATAAAGAAACCGTATCCAATTCTTAATAGTGAAAATTCTATTGAAATACAATCGGTAATGGTTTCACAATATTTCTTTTAAATTTCTGATTTAATATGAAATACATAGTAAAAAATGATAATGTCTATAAACAAATGTAGATTTGCTTCTGTACATTATCATCCAAAAAGTGTTCACAACAGGATATATATATATATTGTATACATGGGAATTCTATTTTCGCCCTTAGATAAAAGGATGAATTGAAATTTTGAATTTAATATATGTAAAAAATTTTAAGCATAATATTGAAATTCAAAGGTCTGAATTTGTTTTTAATTCTGATAATTAGGACATCAGTCAATGAAAAATATATATTCATGTTAGTGTTATTATTTACCCATTAAAGATTCCAGAGATTTCTAATAATATCACAACTATAAAATAAATGTAAAATTGTCTCTTGTTCAATATTACAAAAACTACACTTATTAATAGACTGCCAATTAAGATTATAATCCAAATTTGATATTAATTCTGACTTTATTTCTGATTTGGTCTTAACTTTTATTCATTTACTTTATTATCTATTGACAAACTTGTCATACAACGTCCTTGATCCCTCTTTGTTGTTACATAACGCTTCAATAAATGTGGGTCTTCACAGTTTTATTTCTTTATTTTCAATTTGTTTTAATTTGTAACTACTTGAAAAAGTTTCAAATGCAAATATATTTTCCTTGTTCATCAAACATGTTTTGAATTGTGGTTATGCCCTTATTGTACCAATATTGTAAGAAATATCAATGTGATTAATTTTTATTTCTGAGTTGTTCCATAATCCTTTTACAAATATATCTGTTAATTCATGATTTTTTTCCAAAAAATATTTCAGTTGACAGAAATGTATAAATATATATCTTATCACCTAATTTTGGACATTTCATACAACAGATTATTCAAAGCTGTCAGGACTAATGAACATAAAGAAACGAGTAATTGCCCGTTCCTCAAGGTCAGATTTGCCAATTAGGACATTGACGCTTTGAATATAAACAATATTTTGAACCAAAGTAAAATCCCTCCATACTTCCAATACAAAGATTCACCATGTATTTTCTATAAATATACGCGTTCATTTGCCTGTAAAATATTCAATTACAAAGCTAGTCTGCAGCAACTCAGTTTACCCATGTACGCTCCATGTGGCCATGTTATGACAGTTGATCTCAACATTGTACGTAACAGAAAACTGAGAGATATTTTATGCAAAGGCCCAAAATATAGGACCTGTCTTGTTTACATGGCGTCAAAATTTTGAAACTATTATAGACGCATGTGCGCCATACGTTGGGCTAAGAAAGAAGATGTCGAACTTGATACTCTTTCAGAGTGGATTAAGTCGATCGGTAAGTTCTTAAATGAAGAATTCGAAAACATTTTGTCAACACAAAACACAATTCAGTTTTTCGTGATCCTGATGTTGTCAGAGAACTTTCCCGCCTCTGAAAAAAGCATCTAACAATTTCACATTTGTCTGCAAGCGATACTACTTCAGCATTCTACAAGAGGAACTTGAACTCAACATGCTTCCTGGAAACCCTACATACACTCTTATCGATTTCTCTACCTCTGAAGTATTAGATAATCATAAATCTGCTCTCACGCCGTTTGGAATACCCACTAGTGACGCAAAACTTGAATTGCCATACATTTATTGGATTCCAAAGATGCACAAAAATCCCTATAAACACCAATTCATTGCAGGGTCATCGAAGTGTTCACTAAGCCTTTATCTGTTTTACTCACCAAACTTCTTACCCATATTAAACAAGGTCATCAGAAGTACTGTACAACTGCCTACTCTAGAAGCGGAGTCATTCAGACCTGGATCCTAAAGAATTCAAAAGAATTGTTGGAACATTTAAAATCTCCAAATTTTAAACATATTACAAGCATCAAGTCTTCTGATTTTTCGACCCTTTACACAACAATTCCTCATCAAAAACAGGTTAACATCTATCATACAATATTCCTCTGTATACATGGAAATTGCAAATATAAATATTTAGTGTTGACATCTTTTTTGTATTCATATGAAACGGAATTTATACAGTATCTACTCTCCAAAGGAAATAAACAGTTAGCATCTCGATGAGGTCCTGTCCATAAATAATTCAGAATTTCAAAATTACCTCGGCCAGATATATCCTGTTGAGCTAGATATCAGAGAGCAACACATCTGCTTCTTACCTAGATTTACTCCTGTCGATTGGAAAGGACGGTCAACTTTACACCTCCCTTTATGACAAACACGACGATTTCAACTTCCATACCACGAACTTCCCATTTCTAAGAAGTAATACCCCATATATATATATACACAGTGGAATCTTCTTAGAAATTCACTGGACCACCTTTTCACTTGGAAATATCTTTCATTTTGGCTCGTTAACGGAAGTCGATTGTTCCACGTTTTGCAGGTAAGCAAATGATTTTAAGAATGATTTTGTGTACAAAACGTACACATTCAATCACAGATGGTAATTACGAGATAACAAGTGACAATTCTGTAATATTTCGATACTTCGGATCAGAAAAATACTTTGAGATAAGCGAAATTTCGAGATAAAAACTTCGAGATAGTAGTATAAATATATAGTAATATAATCGGGACCAGCCGTTCGACTTTAAACATAACCAGAATTTCAACTCATCCGATTTTGACATAACGAGATTCCACTGTATATCCCAATATTATTCCTTTGTCTCTCAATCTAAATGGTATAACTGAATGTAAATCCAAGGAATTATACATATTCTAATAACTTGAAATTATAGATATGAAGAGAGACAAGAAATGGTAATTCAATAATTAGCAATAATCTTACTGACATAAAACTGAAACAAATATACAAAACTAACAAACTTTATTCTGTTTTAGTTTAAATGGTTTCATACAATATCATAATATATACACAGTTTATCAGTATTCTATTCAAAATAGTTCAAAGATTTTTAATTACACAAACAATTGATATACAGAATTATGACTTATAAATCACTGTTACATCACAAGTGAAGAAGGATGATAAAGAAATGAGAAAATGTTAATCCTTTCATAGATAACAACCGTGTGACTTTAATGTACCCTTTCAGACTTTCATAAAATTCTATTTTTCATTTCTATGTCATAAAATGATTCTATTTGCTAAAAAACCAATAATTCATTGCTTTGTCTAAAAAGGGCACTTAGTGAGTTCCTGGAATCAACTATATATCATTGTTTAGAAAAAAAACCCAGTGTAGTAATGTTCAACTCCAGCGGTAATTACCAAAATAATAGGTTAAGTTACAATAATATTCTGACTGGACACACAGCACTGAAACAACACCCTGAAATACAATTTAAACTCTCTATAGATCACATTATAAAACTAAATATTCTTCAGTCTGAATAAATTCTTAACAGGGCTTGTTCAGTCAATCAGATTTCTGAATTAGATGAAGCTAATGATATTCTCGGTTTGTCTTCAAATACTTAAACATCATAATCTGCATCACAATACAAACTTTGTCTGTGCAACTGTTGTATTTGTACAAACAAAGAAGGAAAAAATGGAAATCTGATAAATTTTAATGCATAATTTACCTTAGATACATTGACCATATTGGAATTTGTGATATTTGTACCCAGGGTATATATGCACCAAATCATCTTCCATGTATGTTACATTTTCCATGTTGTAATTCCATCTACAAAACTTTTCATGTCTTCATATTCAAATATCAAACTTTATACTCAGCAGGTCAGAGTTCAACATTGCTTTGTAAAAGATCTTTTTCAGAGTATAAATAGATCACTTCATGTGTATAAATAGATCGTTTTGCTTCTTTTCTCAACTTGGAGTACAATCTACATCACCATCTTTGCTTGCCTTTAATTTCTTCAACTCAGCTTGTATTTGTCTCTCCATTTCTAGAATATCTTTTGGTTTTTTGTACTAAATATTGGAAAAAGTGAAAATTTACAAATGTTGTTTTTGTTGAAGCTGATAAGTAACAAACATAAATCCAAGTATTTGAAATATGTGACAGAAGTATCCACTGATTTATAATTGTTTATAATGAGGAAAACAGGTATAGACCTACCAAGATTAATTGGCATATACATAAGCCTGAATTAGATACACTGTAACAATGCTCAACCAGTATCAGTGCTAGAACAGTTGGAAGACATGGGTGGATATAAACTGCTGATCAAATACACAACAAGCCTGAATTAGAAACAATGTAACAATGCTCAACCAGTAGCAGTGCTAGACTATGATGGATAAGATATAAACTGCTAATCAACTACACAACAAGCCTGAATTAGATACAATGTAACAATGCTCAACCAGTAGCAGTGCTAGACCATGATGGATAAGATATAAACTGATGATCAAATACACAACAAGCCTGAATTAGATACAATGTAACAATGCTCAACCAGTATAAGTGCTAGACCATGATGGATAAGATATAAACTGCTAATCAACTACACAACAAGCCTGAATTAGATACAATGTAACAATGCTCAACCAGTATCAGTGCTAGACCATGATGGATAAGATATAAACTGATGATCAAATACACAACAAGCCTGAATTAGATACAATGTAATAATGCTCAACCAGTAGCAGTGCTAGAACAGCTGGAAGACAAGGGTGGATATAAACTGCTGAACAAATACACAACAAGCCTGAAATAGATACTATGTAATAATGCTCAATGAGTATCAGTGCTAGACCAGGATGGATAAGATATAACTGCTGATCAAATACACAACAAGCCTGAATTAGATATAATGTAACAATGCTCAACCAGTATCAGTGCTGGACCAGTTGGAAGACAAGGGTGGATATAAACTGCTGATAAAATACACACAACTATTATTATATTTGTTGAACTATGTGTACTTAATCACCCCTCTGAATCCAAGAGATTCCCGATTCTTAAACATTTACCAAATTGAAAACAATTATTTGTTAACACTGTCATGCTTTAAAGAATTGGGTGAATATATTGCTGTGAAATATATTTGCTTTATTGATAAATAAACTATGCTTTGATCAATATAAGATCATGTTTAAGATATATCCTTATTTTGTATACACACAGTATTGTTTTGGTTTCTCACAATGAGGATGTGCCATTTTATGTTTGTAGATTCTATGTAGTTTTGTATATATACAAAGGGAGATAAACCTTGTTTCAGGTGGAATACAGCTTAGTTTGTAAATAAAACCATACTATCCATTAAATTAGTGAATATAGGATACCTGTCAAAACCAGTCACAAATTTCATATAATCCTTTGAAAATGAAAAAATATAGAGGAAATGCATGTCAAAACTTGCACTTCTTTAAAAAATATTTATAGTAAAGTGTTGTTTAATGTTTGTCTTCCTTGATTGTGATTGTCGCACCACAACTGAACACCCATTTACAAGAATTCAAATGGAAAAGCCAAGGTTTCTGTTTATATACATTATGATTTGTGTCTGTGTATTGTGTACGGATTGTGTATAACATCTACCGATCATAAAATACTGTAAGCTGATGCTCGTCATTTTCTGAATTTTAACGCCCTTCCCCAAAAAAGCATAATTAATTGCCAAGCAGGCTGATTTTTAACTAACATCATAAATATGTTACTTGCTATTCAAAAGCTCAAAAAACTGCCCCAATGAACATAAATATCTTTTTTGATTTGTTGAAAGTTGGTCATCATTCAGTTGAACAGCAACAGGGGCCAAATGGCACCAACAGCAGTCAAACTGAATAGCCTAAACGACTAGTAAATCTAGCACTATATTTCCAAAATTAAATTAACTTTTTTGTGTTGCTCAAAAGCCCTTTTAATATCAATTGAATTCTAAATATGAATTGATGAAGCAAGTGATGTACATGTATCTACTTTTATTCTCACGACATGCTGAAAAATAAAACAGTAGACCTAAAAACGACTGTAAAACTGCTGATATTTATGATAAAATTACTTTTCACCTAGAAACTTGTTTACATATATTACACCCGAGTGTACTGATTTATAGCAATAAACTGAAACAGATTAAATTTTACATGTATAAGTTTTTCTATATACTTTGAAAGATTTCAATAGATCTATCACTGTTTCATTAAAGCAAATTATAATTTACAGCGTAAAGTAAGCCTAATATACATTTACAAAGCTAACCGGAGCGATGATTCCATCACCTCCATGTTCATGTCAAAATGAGGGACTTTCTCACAAGTTCCAGTCATCGTGTTTTTTGTTTCAAATGGATACATGTTTCCAGCTGAATAATGATATGAAATTTTGAATGAAGAAAATATACTCGTTTTAAATACAAGTGATCTTTTTCTATTCTTTAGTTTTCAAAATTGTCCTCTATTTCCAAGTCGACAAAGTTTTCCTTTTGATAGTTTACCTTGTTCAAGACAGAAGAGCAATACGAAGAGCGATACGAGCAAAATTAAAATCTGAATTTTCATTGGGTGATAAAATTATTTTTTATGACGTAGGGATTAGTTCTAAAAATGCAGTGATGGGATTTCCCAGTGCCACAAAGCATATAAACATCAGGTGTTTACCGGATTCGTACTGAATTGCCGACTTATTTCATACAAGAAAAACAAATTTACAGTCAGTAATGTAAAAAAAATTCATGCATGTATTTATTTGATTATTTGTTTTACTTGCCCACAGGTAATACGAGGTTGAAAATTGACTTTTCTGTTTCGAATATTGACTTGCCACAGGTGACAGGAGATGGGAATCCTAGAACACTGTGTGTACTGATGAATACTTACTGATATAATTAGAGTGTGCACTGAAGAAAACTTACTGTTATAATTAGAGTGTGTGATTGACACTGAAGAAAACTTACTGTTATAATTAGAGTGCGTGATTGACACTGAAGAAAACTTACTGTTATAATTAGAGTGGGCACTGAAGAAAACTTACTGATATAATTAGAGTGTGCACTGAAGAAAACTTACTGTTATAATTAGAGTGTGTGATTGACACTGAAGAAAACTTACTGTTATAATTAGAGTGTGTGATTGACACTGAAGAAAACTTACTGTTATAATTAGAGTGTGTGATTGACACTGAAGAAAACTTACTGTTATAATTAGAGTGTGTGATTGACACTGAAGTAAACTTAATGTTATAATTAGAGTGTGTGACTGACACTGAAGAAAACTTACTGTTATAATTAGAGTGTGCACTGAAGAAAACTTACTGTTATAATTAGAGTGTGTGATTGACACTGAAGTAAACTTAATGTTATAATTAGAGTGTGTGATTGACACTGAAGAAAACTTACTGTTATAATTAGAGTGTGCACTGAAGAAAACTTACTGTTATAATTAGAGTGTGTGATTGACACTGAAGAAAACTTACTGTTATAATTAGAGTGCGTGATTGACACTGAAGAAAACTTACTGTTATAATTAGAGTGGGCACTGAAGAAAACTTACTGATATAATTAGAGTGTGCACTGAAGAAAACTTACTGTTATAATTAGAGTGTGTGATTGACACTGAAGAAAACTTACTGTTATAATTAGAGTGTGTGATTGACACTGAAGTAAACTTAATGTTATAATTAGAGTGTGTGATTGACACTAAAGAAAACTTAATGTTATAATTAGAGTGTGCACTGAAGAAAACTTACTGATATAATTAGAGTGTGATTGACACTGAAGAAAACTTACTGTTATAATTAGAGTGTGTGATTGACACTGAAGAAAACTTACTGATATAATTAGAGTGTGTGATTGACACTGAAGAAAACTTACTGTTATAATTAGAGTGTGCACTGAAGAAAACTTACTGTTATAATTTGAGTGTGTGATTGACACTGAAGAAAACTTACTGTTATAATTAGAGTGCGTGATTGACACTGAAGAAAACTTACTGTTATAATTAGAGTGGGCACTGAAGAAAACTTACTGATATAATTAGTGTGCACTGAAGAAAACTTACTGTTATAATTAGAGTGTGTGATTGACACTGAAGAAAACTTACTGTTATAATTAGAGTGTGTGATTGACACTGAAGTAAACTTAATGTTATAATTAGAGTGTGTGATTGACACTGAAGAAAACTTACTGTTATAATTAGAGTGTGCACTGAAGAAAACTTACTGATATAATTAGAGTGTGTGATTGACACTGAAGAAAACTTACTGTTATAATTAGAGTGTGTGATTGACACTGAAGAAAACTTACTGATATAATTAGAGTGTGTGATTGACACTGAAGAAAACTTACTGATATAATTAGAGTGGGCACTGAAGAAAACTTACTGTTATAATTAGGGTGTTGTTTGCATATGCCATACTTAATTCTGTTGATTGGAGAGGTAAGTGTGCTCGTTCCATGTCTGGAATGTTGAATTTCTTATAATATCTGGAAAAAAAACATTTAGAAAAACATACTCATTAAATGTGACAAATAATTTTAAAAATATTTTGTTACTTGTTAGATTTCAGAGCAAAAGTCAATATTTGTATATTATCACTTTTTCCAACATTTCAGTACAAAAAAAGGTAAAAGATATTCTAGAAATGGAAAGACAAATACAAATCTGAAAATGCTTTAAAATCACTCAGAAGTCATAAATAGGTACCAATATTACTGAATATGCATTAATATTTCCTAAGCCATTGGCTGAGAAAATGGTCCTTATGACAAAACCAATGAAATGGCTAAAAAAATAAAAGTTTATCTCTAACCACCAATGATATTTGTCTTCATTAATAATTCTAACTTAACAACTGTGTTTTATAAGAAATTAACAGTTTTAGATAATTTTGACTTTTAATGGATACCATAAAGCACCAGTTTTTGCTATTTTTTTAAGTGCCCTGGGTGCTTATAGGGTCAAATACGGTAAACACGATACTCATTTTCAGTTACTTGAGAACTGAACTTTCATGGCTAGAAGTGACAGACATTTTGATTTAAAGTGCCATGATCCTATCACTAAGCCTAAGAAGACCAATTTTATCATTACAGGAAAAAAAATATCCCTTAAGATAACTGCCAAGGCAGGTTTGAGTCCCACTTCCTGGAACCTCTGATAGTATTTCCCAGATTCAATATAACCACTGTGAAAACTATCTCTCTCCCCGTCTCCTGTCACTGTCTGTATCTGTCTGTCTGTCTGTCTGTCTCTGTCTCTCTCTCTCATTCTGATGTAAATCTCAACAAGTTTTCTGGATTGAGGAGCCATGAGATTTTAGAATGATGTGTATATAAAATCAAATATCATGATTCTATGTCAACAGAAAATATAAGCTTAATGGACCATGACTGGCTAATATTGAACTACATGATATATCATAAAAAGTTTTCTGATTCACACATTATACAATTTAAACACATACTAATCAAAAATAGTGCACACATACACTGCAATTAGTCAGAAAATGATAACAATAATGTGATACAAACACCCCTAATTAGCGATCGCACGTGTACCGTTCACTGTTGTTGATCGATAAGGAAAGCATGCCAAACAGGAATATACGTCAAATTATGGGAAGTATTTTATCGAAAACTGCAATTATTCATTTTTCTAAATAAAAATATTGTATTTCTATACATATACTTTTATCACTTTCAAGTTAAACAGATAATACAAAAGAAAGTATTGGTTTTCTCTGACCAGTTTGAGACTCCACGATTGAACAGAAGTGTTATATAAATAGCCTTGACAGATTGAGGTTGCTTCAACTGAAATTCAAAGAAGGGTGGCAAATTATTAATTTGTTTTCAGCTTCATTTCCTTCCTCAAAACATTTCAATGCTCTATTTCTGATCCTAAACGTACAGCACAATTTCTTTATCTATTCTATCTCTCTTCTTTTTCTGTTTTTTGTGTTTTGTTTATTTGATGCCTATATGTCAACATGTTTACGTCGTTGTGAAATGTTGGTAAACTTGGACCCATCTCTATTC
Source organism: Atrina japonica (assembly GCA_030159075.1). Lineage (NCBI taxonomy): Eukaryota > Metazoa > Mollusca > Bivalvia > Pterioida > Pinnidae > Atrina > Atrina japonica. The sequence continues at coordinate 773,012 of BROG01000330.1, read as the reverse complement.
GTGCCCATCTCAACTCACATCCTCTTTGGCTAAGTCATGCCTACCGTTGACTGACTCGTAATCAAAACAATTGGAAGAGTGTACCCATCGTTTTACTAATTTGTACACAATAACGTAGGAATTATGGTTACACCAATGACTTAGTTCTCAAGCACAGAGAAAAACTACCCGGTCTTGATCATTTTTCTACGTAGGAATCATGAATACCTGTTGAGCTTTTTCGGTTTGTTCCATTCCGTACAGTTTTGTCAGAATTAGTGTTCATATCATGACCTCAACAGAATGTCGGGCAAGATCCCTTCCGTTACCGTAATATTAACATTGACAACAGTCAATGATATTGTGTCTCAGTTCTTCTCCTGGGATTTAATTGTTGATAAATATTGGAATCCTTTCTTGTAACAACTACAAGTGTAGTCACTTCCTTGTAGGCTGCTTTTCACATCTGACATCTAGCACTACATGGTATCTAGATTCCAGGTCATATATGTAAGATAAGATGTTTAACAGGAAGTTCTCTGAAGTTGCATACCATTATGACAAACAGTCCATTGACCCATACCAGTAGGAAAAATTACCTGTTTTTCAGATAACTGTTTTTACAAATCTAGAAAAAAGAAAAATGACCCAGGATTTTCTACCATAGAAAAATAACCCAAGTATATCTTCACAATAGAAAAAAATAAATATTAAACAGTTAATAATGACCATGTCATACAAGTTACACATGTTTTAGTAGACTGAAATTATAGCTATATACATGGCAATTGTGTGGTGTTTGCAAGCAGTGCAATTTCGTTTGAAAATTACGATGTTTTCGATGGAATAAGAAGTTTACAATGGGCAATGACAATCCTACTAATAGTATGTTCCTTAAAGGTTCCTCTAAAACATTTACTAATTTACACGACAATTTTCTCTCCTGTCATATAAACAACTGAAAAATCTGACATAGTGATTCCTAAATTTGCCACGGTCCGGATTCGCTATGCACTTTCCTACCCATATTTTCATGTGCCCGAAATCATTTTTGCATATTTTTTATTTTTCATGAAGCCTCAACCAGTGCGAGTAAACGGTGCTCGCACATTCATCAGCTAATCAGATCAAGGCTATTAAACAATTTCAGAATTGTATTAGATCAACGGACTTCTTTATAAATATTCATTAGCTATGAGTTTCGGGTACATGAAACCACGGGTAGGCAAGTGCATAGTGATTTCGGACCATGGTTTTACAACTATATGAACATCTATGCACATTTGGGGATTCTTAATTTCTTTGTTTTCGGAACCAAAATCAAATCGCCAAAAATCGCAAAATGTAGTGTCATGAATCATTTCCCAGACACATTCAAATTTTAGGTAATACAGAATAGCGACATTAAATTTACACTTACAAAAATAATTGTTCTTTCTTGTTATCCTAGCAACAAGTATCCAGTGGGGAATATAAAAATTTTTTTCCTTAAATTTTGTCATAAGCAAAAATTGAGTAGAATCATCCACAAAATAATCAAAAGTTTAATCTGCCTTTCACGTTTTGTGAAGTGGACAATACCTCTGTCAGCAAAGTACTTCTGAAGCCAATTCATTTCCACAGATAGTTGTATGTCAATTCAATACCAAATGGCATTATGGTAATTACCTTGTTAGTAAATACATGTATACCTTCATAAATAATTCTACAATCAAATAGGTGATGGTCATGAATGAGTTAATAGATGGACACAAGTCAGGTAAAACATGGGTATGAGTCAACCAATTCACTTAGGTACGAGTTGTGTTGGATACAAGATAACAATAACCTATATGTTGAACTTATTCATCTGAGGTTGCCTTGAATATTACGCAACTTCGTTTGTATTTATTGTCATTACGAGTAAAAATCATTTTTTAATCTTCAATCTCAGATTACTAGAAAACAGAGAATCACTCAGAAGTGTAATTAATGGGAAGATAATAACTTTATATAAACATTTTGCAAAGAATATTGCCATTTACATCAAAATTAACAACCTTACTGAGCGTAAATCGTCAGTCATGGGCCTTTAAGTTTACACATGTATGTTTAAGTATCAAAATTGGAAGTCAGACAAACAATATGACTTCTTTGGTGAATGAGGGACAGCATAACAATACTTTTTATCATCGTGAATACACAGTTTTCCTTAATAACAACTGTTTGCGGTGGTTTTGTGGTAGAGCAATTGACTTCCCAAGGGGAAGGTACCAGGTTTGATTCCAAGTAGCAGGTCATACCAAAGACGTTTTAACAAAAGTTGTCAGAAGACAACAAAGCTCGTCGTAAATGGGAGTAAATTTTCAAAATAGGTGTTTGACCTATGGTTGTCAGTTTTTATGGTCATAGTATGATAAATATTTTGATTCGTTTGTCTCAGGATAAAAGTTTTGTAAAGAAGGTCAAAGTCCAAGGTCATTAGGTCAAAAGTCAAGGTACCATATGAAAGCTCTGGTAATAAGGAATCTGTATGTGAGATATCAAAGCCCTATCCATTATGGTTTAAATATATATCCATAGTTAATTTTTTTTTAAAAATAGTTCAAATTCTAAGGTTAAAAGTTAAGACATCAAATCAAAGCTCTAGTAATAAGAAATCTATGTATGAAATATCAAAGCTCTATCCCTTATGGTTTAAAAGATAAAGTCAAGGTAAATGTTTTTAAAAAGTAGATCAAAGTCCAAGGTCAAGGTCACTAGGTCAAAAGTCATGGTAACAAAGGAAAGCTCTGGTCATAAGGAATCTACATGTGAAATATATATTGTCTACAGACAGCAACAAGGACAATGATGACGCTGGGGTATGGCATTAGCTCTCCGGACTTTCATCCCGGCAATCTTAAAATGGTTGTGACTGGTCCTTTGCCAAATGCTCAGCATACAAAGTGAAAGTCACAGGATGAAACTTGAGGTCCTGTGCCACAGAAGGTGAGGCATGTAAATGAACCTTCACAGTATTAGCATCAGTTCATATCACAGGCCAAAATTTGTGGCACTTCAATTAACGCTGTTATCTCCTAAGAGAAAAATTCTTGATGGAATGTAAAACAACAAACAAAAAAACAAACAAAATCCTGAACAAGAACAGTTTGTAAAACACTAATGCCCCCTCCCCCAAAAATGGAAACTCTGAATTACTGGAAATTTTCAAAGTTCAAGGGGTGTAACTCTATTAAAGTTTGTTTTATGGTAACCAAATAAAAACTTGACCTAGATAGTCTCATGATGTATCTGTATGCCAAATTTCATTACAATATGTGCATCTGTTGTAGAGATATTGAACAGAAACTGAATTACTGGAATTTTTTTAAGATCAGGGGGTGTCAAAACTAATTTGAAGGTAACCAAATAAGAACATGATCTAGATATTTAATGATGTATCTGTATACCAAATTTCATATCAATATGTGCACCTATTGCAGAGCTAATGAATGGAAATAGTTGGTGTACAGACCTACCGACCAACAGCAGGAGAACAATATGCCCCTCCCTCTACAAAGGGGAGCATAACAACAATACATTTTGTAATTTTAATGATAAAGTCATTATAGTAGAAACTGTCTTGAAAGTCCACTTTCATGAGAGACCAACTGTCTTCTGAGACTACGTTTGGAAAACCACTTGGTTACGTAATTCTTTGGTTAAAACCTCTTTTCGGTGGAAGATATTGTGTAAATCTCTCAGCTTCCTCTGTGTTCTATAAAAGCTAAAATTGGTAAATACATTTGTAGTTTCACACAAGTTTTATTTGGAAATCTCTCTGCTTAAATTTTAGCTATTAATCTAGAAAACATTTTTCGCTACCAAAAACTTACTTTTTATTGGAAGTGCGCAGAATAATGTACTTTTTGTCATCGTCGACACTTATATTATAAACTTCTATCGGATATGGCAGATTTCTTATCCTCCACTGAAATACTTTTGATGCATCTTTTCTGACAAATATTGGCTACAATTAAAACATAAAGCATGCTTAATACAAAGCCTGTGCAAATAAAACAAAATTTAAAATTATAAATTCTATTCTTTTTGCACAAAACCCTAGAACATTTTCAAAATTTGCAGAAATATACAAGATTACACAAATGTGTACACACAGATTTAAGCCAAGCCCAAAACAAATTTTCTCTACAAATCTAGATAATACAGTCAAACCTGTTTTCAGCAGCCATTTAAGGGAAATTGGAAAAGTGGCTGCATAAGACAGGTGGCCTTTGGTTCCAGGTAAACAAAAAATCACAAAAACTGGTGTCCATGATGCAGTGTATAGCAATACATGTATATTCATATACCAATACATGATAGTTTGATGTTAAGATGATCAGGTGTCAAAATCATGTACATTACAGTGCTGCCCAGCTAACCTGTTTATAGATTTCTAAAAATAGATCATGTGATCTACAATACTCAAAAATGGCTGCTGAAAACAGTGTGACCAAGCATTTTGTCCTGTATAACACTGGCTGCTGGTTTAGGTATGTTTGTATAGTAAAATGGATCGGGGACACAGAAACTGGCTGTTAAAGTTGACTGGCTGCTGAAAACAGTTGTCCTTTAAGGCAGGTTTATAATATATAATATATCATGTCTTTACAAATCTAAACAATGCAATTACTCAATGGGTCAAGTCTTCACATATCTAGATAATGAAACATCTCACAAGTCCAAACATATCCAGTATTTACATATCAAGAAAACACAACATCTCACAAGTCCAAACATATCCAGTATTTACATATATAGAAAACACAACATCTCACTAGTCCAAACATATCCAGTATTTACATATCAAGAAAACACAACATCTCACAAGTCCAAACATATCCAGTATTTACATATATAGAAAACACAACATCTCACTAGTCCAAACATATCAAGTATTTACATATCTAGACAATGAAACATCTCTTAAGTCCAAACATATCCAGTATTTACATATCAAGAAAACACAACATCTCACTAGTCCAAACATATCAAGTATTTACATATCTAGAAAACACAACATCTCACTAGTCCAAACATATCAAGTATTTACATATCAAGAAAACACAACATCTCACTAGTCCAAACATATCCAGTATTTACATATCTAGACAATGAAACATCTCACTATTCCAAACACATCCAGTAATTACATATCTAGATGGTGCAATGACTTACTGGTTCAAACATATCAAGTATTTACATATATAGAAAACACAACAGCTCACTAGTCCAAACATATCCAGTATTTACATATCAAGAAAACACAACATCTCACAGGTCCAAACATATCCAGTATTTACATATATAGAAAACACAACATCTCACTAGTCCAAACATATCCAGTATTTACATATCAAGAAAACACAACATCTCACAAGTCCAAACATATCCAGTATTTACATATATAGAAAACACAACATCTCACTAGTCCAAACATATCAAGTATTTACATATCTAGATAATGAAATATCTCTTAAGTCCAAACATATCCAGTATTTACATATCAAGAAAACACAACATCTCACTAGTCCAAACATATCCAGTATTTACATATATAGAAAACACAACATCTCACTAGTCCAAACATATCAAGTATTTACATATCAAGAAAACACAACATCTCACTAGTCCAAACATATCCAGTATTTACATATCTAGACAATGAAACATCTCACTATTCCAAACACATCCAGTAATTACATATCTAGATGGTGCAATGACTTACTGGTTCAAACATATCAAGTATTTACATATATAGAAAACACAACATCTCACTAGTCCAAACATATCCAGTATTTACATATCAAGAAAACACAACATCTCACAAGTCCAAACATATCCAGTATTTACATATATAGAAAACACAACATCTCACTAGTCCAAACATATCCAGTATTTACATATCTAGACAATGAAACATCTCACTATTCCAAACACATCCAGTAATTACATATCTAGATGGTGCAATGACTTACTGGTTCAAACATATCAAGTATTTACATATCTAGACAATGAAACATCTCTTAAGTCCAAACATATCCAGTATTTACATATATAGAAAACACAACATCTCACTAGTCCAAACATATCCAGTATTTACATATCAAGAAAACACAACATCTCACAAGTCCAAACATATCCAGTATTTACATATATAGAAAACACAACATCTCACTAGTCCAAACATATCCAGTATTTACATATCAAGAAAACACAACATCTCACAAGTCCAAACATATCCAGTATTTACATATTTAGATAGTGCAATAACTTACTAGTTCTAATTTATAATCTTGATAAGTCTAAATCATGTAATAACTCATTAACTGAAACAAACAAAGTATTTACATAAACAGACAATGCATCATCTCACTAACAGTAGTTCAAACATATTCAATATTTACAAATCTAGACAATGCAATAACTCACTAATCCAAATATATCAAGTCCTTACATATCCAGGCAATGCAATATCTCCATACTCAAAACTCAAAAACATGTCTATTGTTTTCTACAAAAATAATAAACTTGAATTGTACATTCGTCTAGATTACTCAGATGGAATTAGGGATTTCAATCCATGCAGCAGTTTTAAAGAGAAGGATTTCTTAAAAGGTGCAGCCGTCTCAGTTTAGAGGGGTAATGGACAGACAGAGGATATGGAGTGATAACATGTAGCTAATAACACAAAACCTACACAAGTACTTACATTAGCACAACTTTCCATCATGCCTTCTGACTCCAAGTTTCTAGTGACCATCTGTTCTCCAACTTCAAACTCCCATTGGGGATTTTTCATCCCAAACTCAGCTTTTTTCCTGAACTTTCGGACTAAAATAATTTAAAAGAAAAAACATCACAACTTGTGTGGTTTTTTGTGTAAAAGAAAATTACATAAAATCAATATATATCCATATCAAGATTGAATAATGTCCAGTTGTGTCCCTTTCTTTGTACTTACATGCAAGTTTCACAAAGTGGCAATGAATGGTCACAAATTTACATGTATTTAAAGTGCACCCCAAACGCTATATACAACTTTTAAAAAATTGTTAGTTTATGATGCATAAATGTATTGGCAAAAAATTTGAAGTCAATCTGATGTCTTGTTCCCGAGATAATTAGCAAAAAGTAAATAAATCCTGTCTGCACACCTTTAAAATTCTCACCAACGGCTTAAGGTCTACTACGTCATCAAAGGAAGAAGTCAGGCACTGAAAACCATTAGCCAACAGTATTACGAGTATAGCGAGATAACATATCGGCGGATTATCTAAACGGTCTTGGTTAATCTTTGCATTGTATCGAGGTACGGAAATACATCTAAACACGTCTCGCTGTTCACAAATTTCCAAATGATAAAAAGAGATAACTTAGAGACAGTTGAGGACTAGATTCATTTTCCTATTACATTCTGATATTCAAATCTGTCCGATTTCAGATGTAGCTCATGAAGGGACATGTTTAAACACCTAACAGTGAATTATTGCATTTCCTAACACATTATTTAAAAATATCCTCCCCAAATAAAGTGAATACATAAATAGATAAATTAATCAAAAAATAAGTAAAAGGATAAATAAATGAATTAATTCATAAAAACACTAAACATAAATATTTTAAATATTTTAGTTATCAATAATCTGCTATACTATTTTGTAAAAATAGCAATACCTTTGTCAAAAGTCACATATTTATTTTAATATACGCCCGTTCAGAAGTCCTATTGATAATAAGTTTATTTACAAATGTCCGCCATTCTAAATCTAACGTTTTATTTCACGTGTCGCACCTCACTGTAAGCAATTCCCCAACATCAATCATTGTGGGGATTAAAAGATGTAAGTGCCGAAATGACATCATCTGAGAGCTTATGTTTACAGGGTATTGTACACAACAGCCAAGTAGATTCTGAACTAGAAAACTTGCCCAATTTCTCTATACCCACCAATGGCTATTGCACCGGGTGTTCCTTGGATAACGTCAGGATGATCAGAATGTTTTCAGATTTTTTTCTTGAAAATAAAACAACTTTGTCGGCTTTTATCTCAGGAATGAGACGTCGGATCAACATCAAATTTTCGACAAATGCATTTATGCATCATAAACTAACAATTTTGGAAAAATCGTATATAGCGTTTGGGGTGCACTTTAAATATAAACAAGAAGCCCATGGGCCACATCACTCACCTGAACTGTGTTGGTATCTTACAAATAAGGGAATCTCAAATTTACAAACTAGCGTTTGGGGTGCACTTTCATGTTGTTATGCCACACCAAACTGCAACTTCACTTCCACACCTAATGCCCACCCAAACACATACACACTTCCTCACTATACAAATGTAATGCTGCTTTTTCGTGAATACTCAATTATCTATTTCAAAGAGTTCAAACCATATGCCCTAACTTTTTATTACATAAATGATACATGAACAGGTAAAAGAGTGCTCATAATTATGATTTTAGCTTTTCCAACAATAAGAAGTTGATCATTATTTTCTCTGAAAGTAAAACTCTGTATGGGCTGTCATTGGTGCCAACATAAAAATTATTATAATAGTAATGTGCCTAGCTTTATTTAGGAAACAAGGTAACAGTGATGTTTAATAGGATTCTATCTAAAATACTCCACTTACCTACTAATTCATTTATTTTCTCTTCATATTCTTCTGCCATCTCTGTGCCATCCAAAAATGTGAAATGCACTTTTCTACGTCCTGGTAAAATCCAAAATTAAGTAATATTACAATTAAGTTGATAGTTTGTCCTGGGAAAATTATTTTACAAATAAATGCTTGTTAGAGAGCATTTATTGGGTGACAGATAAAATAGAATTGCTTCTGTATCCATATTGACAATAAATGCATTCTGACAAGCATTCATTCGTTATATTTACATAACATAGTTTTCATTTTGAAAAACAAAATAATGAGTATCCCGTTTTTCGACATAATCGGTTTCATCTCAACAGAACAGTTAATTTTAAGGTAGAAGAGTAAAGTATGGGGTATATCTGATTGATATGTCTTGATATGATGTCATGTTATGATTGAAGATACATGTTTGTGTGGTGTCATATGAGGAACTCCCATTATAGATGATATTAATGTCATCTAGATTAACACTGAGTCAATGGGAGACAGGTGCAGGGAAATGTAAATAAAATGATAATAAACAAGAGATGCATGAACCACATTGCTCATCTGATCTGTGTTAGTATCTAGTTTCAGGATGGGAATCTCAGTTTTAAAGTTACCATATTTTATTTGAATCTAGATTAATGATCAAAGTCAGTTAACAATTTTGTACAGTTAGTTATTAAGTTCTAGTTCAAAAGAGAGCATTTAAAAATGCCAAAGGCTGTTCACAAAGTGAACGTAATGATTAGAAATTACCCAAAATGCAATACTATACTATTCTCATTTACTTTTTCCATGAACACTGAAAAAGACATTTTCTACACTAGCCAACATTTTGCAGACTAAGTTCATGGTAGCACCTAAATTGCTAATTATATAATTTTGCAGGTTTTGCTCTATTGTTAATTGGATAGATTCTCAATGAATTCTTTTTCCTGTGAATTCTAGTAATTTTGGCATCAAGTAGTATTGTCACTGAGTAATTTTCGGCACTTGTATAAGTAATTTCAGTACTTGTACAAGTAATTTCGGCACTTATCTTTTCAGCTTCTGGAATTTTCGGCACTTGAACAGATCATATAAGCAGTCAATATTGATTAAGATAAACCAATTAGTAGCTCATGACGAAAATTAATTTCTGAACATAAAGTTTTAACAGGCGTTCTTGAAAGTGCCAAAAATACTTGCAAAATTGCTCTGTGCCAAATTTACCTGATAGCTTTCACCACATGTCTAAAACAAAGAGCTTCATTCTCTTTCAAGCCTTAGTTCATATTAGTGCAGTTTGTATTTGGAAATCCTATTTGTTAGAGATGTTCAGGTTTTATTATATTAAGTCAAGTGAATAAACTACTCAGGTGACCTTTGAAGCTACTGCCAATATGAGTGTACAGTTCGGTCCCATTGTAATACGATATTTTTATTTTCAGGAATCCTGCAGCATGACATTGTTTTTTGGAAGCCTATCATTGGTGGCAAATTATTGCAGTCATGTTGCTTTTCAAAGACACTTTCTGTGAAAATGTTGCAAGATTCTCATAAGTAAATGATATGATTATTTTTTTCAAACCATTTTTATGGTACCACCTTCTTTAAAATGGCCCTCATAATCCAGAAAGTTTGCCAAACAGAAATTACTTTGACAGTAATTATCTGATTCCCACATAAGCCATTAACACTTGTGTTCACATGACAAAATAAATTTGGCCTCGCTGTGAGAGTAAAAACTCTTTACTGTAATACAAGGATAACCTCCTTCAGACAAAGTTCATACTATGGCAGACTTTCAAACCAAAATAGAAAAAAACTGAATGGAAACATTTAAGGAACATTTGCATGAATAGGGAAGAAATATATGTATTAATACATGGCAAAAACATTTGCTGTTCAAGTCATCATTTGTGTTAAAATATGTAAAATCTTTCAGTATACTGGTGTCCCATTGTATTGCAGTACTTAACGATTTTCTGTGTTTTCACACATATCATGACTTAAACAGCAAGTATTGTTTTTTGTCATGTGTCTATATGTATTTTTCTTCACAATTCCTGCAAATGTTCCTTAAATGTGGCCATTCAGATTTTTTCTAAATTTGTTTGAAAGTCTGCCATATTACAAAGTTGTCTGAAGGGGGGTTCCCCTTGTATCGCGATAATGAATTTTTACTCTAACTGCAAGACCAAATTTACTTTGTCATATGAATTGAGGTGAGAATGGGTTATGTTGGAATTGGCTTATAACTGTGAAAGTAGTTTCTGTTCTGCAAACAAGACTTTCCGGCCTGTGAGGACCATTTTTTAGGAAGGTGGTACCAGAGATTTTTGAAACAGCGGCCATATTTATAAAATGCTTTGGAAAAAATAATAATGTCATTCACTTACGAGAATTTTGTGACATTTGCACTGAAAGTGTCTTTTAGAAAGCAACATGGTTACAACCACTAATTAAAGACTTCCTAAAAACGATGTCATGCTGTAGGATTTCTGAAAACAATAGGCCCAAGAGGCAGCCCGGCTTTAAGTCCCTCAACTGGCAAAATTGGTCAACATTGCAGAAAACATGAAAAATGTGTAAAAGATAAAATGGCTAATAAACATAAAAAACAGTAGGCTCATTGGGCCTTAATAATCACCTGAATGAAATGTACTTTAGTGACAATATACTGAAAAGCAACCAAAAGCATGAAAAGGAGAATTAACTTGCATAAGGGTGGACCTGACTTCAAACCCTTGCAGACTTTTTTATAAATCTTTTAAGATAATGTGCAACAACTGTCAAAAACATGCAAAATCCATCTAAAGGGGAAATAACTTTAACAAGGATCACCCTCACAATTTCTGCACAATAATTTTTTTGTAGATCATTGTAGTGATCACTGGATAATAGGGAAAAACATGAAAAAAAATCCACTTAGAAGGGAAAATAACTCCCATAAGGGTCAACCTCACAATTTAATTCCTTTTAATTTTTTCGTAGATATTTGCTTGTTGAACATTTTTTATTCTTTCTCTTTCGTTCTATTTATTATGCTTTTCAAGATAATAGGACAAAAGTGTCAAACATAAGAAATCCACTTAAAGGGGAAATAACTCAAAAAGGTTGACCTACCAATTTCAGCCTTATGACTTTTCTGTAGATGTTTGCATGTTGAACATTTTTGCTTCTTTCACTTTCTCTCTCTCACTATTATACTTTTCAAGATATCAAGACAAAACTGTCAAAAACATGAAAAATCCACTAAAAGGGGAAATAACTCCCAAAAAGGGTTACCTGACAATTTCAACCCTTTTGATTTTGTTTAAGACCTTTGCATGTTGAACATTTTTTCTCATTACACTTTTACTCTACCTATTATACTTTTCAAGATAATGTCAAAAAACATCCAAAAACATGAAAAATTCACAAAAAAGGGGAAATAACTCACAAAAGGGTTGACCCGACAATTTCCACCAAAATGAAATATTTGTAGATTTTTGCAAGCTGCTTATTTAAAGTTAACGGTTTTTTCTCTAGCTTTAATAACTTTGGAGATACATTAAATAAAAAATATCTGCTTACATTTTCCATTTACTTTGGTGCCTGTGACCTTGACCTTTGATTCCATGACCTTGAAATTTTGTCAAAATGATCACTAGATAATTCCTAACAACTTTCTTATACATCTTTGTATACAAAATCTCAATCAGTTTTGATTTATTAAACAATTTGTAATACAAATATACCCGGTGTTACTGAAGTGCCCCCTAGTGACTTGTTTATGGACAGATTTTGTTTTTGTTCATTAACTTTGTTGATATTGACATTAAAATCATGCATACAAATTTTGAAACTCATCTGGGCCCACCGCAACAAAAGTTGAGAATATACTCAAGTCTGACAATTTTCTCAACTTGGCCTGCTAAGCCAATCAGATATCAGGATTAACCAAGGTTGAGTAAAATTTTTAGACTTAGGTAATTCTTAAGTTTTATGGTGCCAGGCCCTGACCATTGGTTCATGAGAAGAAGATTTTTAAAGATGTCCCAAGTTTTGGTCCTTTTTGGCCCCTTTTGGAGCCCCTATGTGTCATTACCCCTTTTGATTCACAAACTTTATGCAATTCACATGGGGATGCTATATGCTAGGTTTGGTTAAAACTGGCCCACTTGATCTTAAGAAGATGTTTAAATGCAAAAGTTAACAAACAACAATGGACAACGGACGACAGACATTTGGCTATAGCAATAGATTACTTGGCTTTAATCGTATATTGTGTGTGTGTGTTTTTTCTGTCACTATGATTTTTAGCATGTGCCATTTGCTATCTTTTAATTTGATTAAAATTTCGGTTTAAATGCCAGCAAATAACTGTTGCAGCAAATATCGAACATAAATATGAATATGCATTGTCAAGAGATGAGGTATTTAGTTAGCAAAATAAAGTTTAATTCCTTTTTCATTTGATATCAATTTGTATAGTAGTGCTTGAATACGAAACAAACTGACTGACTGTGACACCTAACTTTAATTTCTAAATTTTTAAGAAAGGTGTGTAAACAATGGAAACTATTATAACATCCTCATATATAGTAAAATGTGTGATAGCAATTATGACAAAACAATAGAATGGGTTTTCAGACTTTAATCAGTCTGTTAACAGATGATATGGAAGCTATATAGCTCTGCATACTCCCTGAAAAGCTAATCACCCACCATACTCTAAAAGGCTTATTTCATATATTGTCACATTACTAAGTCCAAATTCTATATCGGGATAACCTTAGCACATCTTTTCATTTGACTCTAAAATCAAAATTTCAAGATTACTTTATGAATATTTAGTTTCCTTAGAAAGTACAATTTATTACTGCGTTAGGTACACGTGTAAAGCTTTAATATGTTTATGGTTTAACTACCCATCTTGATTGAATAAGCACCACTAAAACATTAGGCAACACACTTAAAATCAGTGGGAGTTGATAATTAAGACCTACATGTACCTAAGTTGCAATTCTTTTTCTTCAATTTGGTATTAATATTCATGATAATGAAATTCCGTAACCCGGACCACAGGTCCTCCTCATTACAGAGGGCAGCTATGTAAATGATTTGTATATCTGGTTCCTGTGCCCGGACCAAAAATTATAGACAGAGGCCGAACTGAAAATGTTATCAGTGCTCCAGATAAGCTGTGTATTTGCTTATTTTACGCATAAAAATAAATGGATATGCAAGCAAATAAAAATCCATGCTTAAGATACCCAATGCAAATCAAAACTGAAGCATAAAATTAAACACATTGGATCTAAAACCTGCTGAGAGATAAAATATTGAGTTCACTTGTTCTGAAGGGATCTTGGTCATAATGTTTATTAAAGCTCTGTAGTGATAATGTAGAACTTAAGCTTACCCAACTTTTATAGTAAAATCAATGGCAATCGTAATATGGCAACAGAATTGGAAAATACCCACTTGACAGAAATTTTGTGGGTAACAATACCCATTGGATTTGGAAATGATGGGTATTCTACCCTAGTGCTCAGAAAGTTATCTGGAGCACTGCGTTAACATTATTGGTCCGACCGGACACATTCTGAGCCCCGATCGAAAACATTATTATACAACACCGGACAATACAATGGGACACCAATATATATACTAACATCACTAAATTATGCAGCTTAGGTTTATTCAAAACGGTACCCTCTGTCTCAAGTATTTTGATAAAAAAAATAAACAAATGAGAGGCTGTGCTTACTTCGAATACTTTGTCTTAAATTATTTAACATTTGTTGTCTTAAAATTACCCTCCCCCCACCCCGCAAAAAACTGAATAAATTTCCACACTATATTTTATTAATACATGAATTTATCATTTTTCATCAACTCGGTCTTATTAAAGATACATATTCATTTGTCATCATCTCTGCCTTATTAAAGATATATATTATCTTCAGTGTAAATGAGGATAATCCGAGGGGGTAAATAAAATCTCCATAAATATGTTACCATCTTGAATAATGCAGGTTTTTTGTGCAGTTTGTAACTTGTTTATCCATGTGGAGGCCATGGTGTTTGTTAGATACTACAAACTTTTTTACCTTCATTCTTAAAGAGCGTACACACCACGAACCCGATAATGTAGTCAATTACAGACTGTAGGCTAAGATAAAATGTAGATCTACATGAAACTTATTACCTACTCACTACGCGATTATCGACCCCTTCCATAAAACAAAAGCAAACAAAAACTGAAATTCTAAACATAACATATACAGTCAATTTTTGGTTATCACAGCATTTGATAGAACACTTAACAGTATTTTTGGTTAACGGCAGAAATTTCACGGGAACGAATTTACATCCATGTTTAAAATTTATTTGATATAACCAGCGATATATAAAGCTATTATATCGCCGATATAACGGCATATTTGCTTTCCAGCACCGGCAGTGATTTTTTGGCTACAAACATGCATTTTACCATTATAATTGACTTATTTTAACGGCAAAGCATATAAAAAATGAAAAATTGTTGACTTAATTCATTAAATTTATAGAATAAAAAAAATAAAAATAAAAATAATTTTATTTATTTAGTCATTTTATTTCATTCACGCAATCAAAGTGAATTTAATTTTAACATTTAATAGGGGCTTAACAACAAATTATGTTCATGCAATCTTACTTTATAGATGAACAACTGGGTCCTGGCCATTATAATGAGAGTAAATTGTATATTCTTATTTCATTAATTCTACAGTATATATGCGAGATATATATACATAGGCGTCGGAAGCAAATTGAAAGTGGGGGGCTAAACCAACTTAAAACACACCACACACGCCAGAAACGTCTTGGGGCTAAGCCCCAATTTTCATCACCTATGCCTATCTTTGCAAAAAAAGTGGGGGGACTAAGCCCCCCCCCTAGCCCCCCCCGGCTCCGACGCCTATGAGATATATATATATATATATATATATATATATATATATATATATATATATATATATATATATATATATCATTTGCACTGGACCTTTGTATTGTACAGACCTAATACTATGTAACTGATATACATATTGTCATCGAAAATTTGTGAAATTTGAGTGTTTTTCTGCTTTTTCGCATACTGATACTTCCCTTTAGAGGACATTCAATTTTATTGGATATATATATATATATATATATATATACATATATATATATATATATATATATATATATATATATATATATATATATATATATACTAGGCCTAATATATTATATAATTCAATATTACAAAATAATACATTAGAAGCAGATTTCTCATAATCTATCAATATAATTTAGATTAAAATGCTGCTGGATTGTGGTAGCCTACTTTATTGAAATATTGAACTACAGAAGAGATTACATAAACACCTTATCATTGACTCACGTTGCGGCTCAGCTTTATAGCCCCTACTTACATTTTTTCAAATGTTCATGCTGGTATCCTTAAAAGTGTTTTTCTTGAAATGCTAGTAAAAATATTAGACAAAAACAATAGATAGTAAAATAGACGAAAAAAAAGAATAACAGAAAATGTAAATACCACCACCAATTTTAAGGGTTATATTCTATTTTCTTTAATTCACTATTATTATTATTATTATTATTATTATTAACAATAATAATAATTTTTTATTTAATTATTATTTTATTTTATATAATTACTATTATTATTGTTATTGTTTTTTGTTTGTTTTTTTTCTTTTTTGGGGTTTGTTTTTTTTTTTTTGGTTTTGTTTTGTTAATGTTTGCTTTTGTTGTTGTTGTTGTTTTTTTTTTTTTTTTTTTTTTTTTGTTGTTGTTGTTGTTGTTTTTTGGTTTTTTTTGCTGATTTTACTAAAATAGTATCTTTAAATCGAGGCCGAATTTCGGCCTAATTGTAAGTATATTCAGACATTCTATAGTGATTGTGCTACCAGTGACAGGTATCATGATGTTGTGTTATAATGTCCACTGCGGTCAATCGTTTCTCATAAACCCGATTCTTTATTTGGTAAGAATTACTTTTGGCACACACTATTTTTTTCTAAATCGGAATTATTTCATTTATATTTAAATTTATCAAATTTAATTGGTTGTAAGTCAGTTTACTTTCATGTAGCATTGAACACTCATTTAGCGGAATGTTTGGGTTGGTGAGGAGTCCATACAGCACTTTTCCCGATTCGTAAGTTTATTAATCATATGGTGTTGTTTGTTGATCATGACATTGTAAAATGAATAAAATAAAGTTTAAACTTTACCATAGCTTTATTTTCAATACGCCATCTACTATATTTTTCAATAACATATGCCCGTTATAATATTTTGTTTAATAGAATACAAATGTGTAAAGGCACATGAATATCTAAAATGAAACGAGTGATGATGCATATAGTAATTGATACACATATGTCATAGGACACGAGTTATTCGGTGTTCTCTAGGGTTCTCCAGAGTAAGAATCTTGAAGTTATCTGTCTTATCTGCTACACATATACTAAAAGAACGATCGAAATGATAATTCTCATCCACCCATAATTACCCTCTCTCTTTTTAACATTTATTCTAAATTTAGTTTCCAATCGCTATACAGCTCATGCGTATCATTTTCTTCATTCAGTGTTAAAACTCCGCGTTTTTTTCCTGTCTACATTATATCGAGTTAAGATTTTTATAAACGAAAAAGTCAAAGGACTACTGAAAGGTTTTCCATAACTTCCTGGTTGATCAAATATTTCTCTGACTAAACAGACATTATCAAGACAGATTATCTTGTGTTTTCCGTAGAAGCTATGTATATGAAGTCCAGGAGGGATTAACTTATTGTAAGTACACATTTACTTTAACGAGACTTGTCTTACTACAAATATGTGTATTACGTTTCACCCATGTCAGTTTATTTGCTCTTCAGTCATGCCGAATGTCCATTGGTATATACATGTATGCCTCTACTGACCCATTGACCTATAAAATAAGTGCATCTTCAGCACAAACATCTGTCAGACTGAAAGAAATGGCGTAGATTCAGATTGATTTGGACCCAAGTTCATTGCTTGACATCTAGGAAATGAAATCCCTTAACACACTTGTAGCTATATATGAAACACAGTCAATTGACACGATGTTTAGATGCAGCCTTTCTGCATTTGCTAGAGAAAGGTAGAATAATTGATGACAACTGGGGCAGCTTGACAACTGGAACAACTTGCCAAAGGCATTACAGTCGTCAATATAGGTTAATTATTTTACCCAGAAATCTTACCCAGGCATTTGTCCAAAACTAAAACAAAGCTCACTAGCCTGTAAAAATGACCTATTTCGAGTCAAATATGTAGGATTTAATAGAAAAATGAACAAAGAACAAAACAACAGGAAGACAGTAAATACCACATCTCTCTTCCTCGGATGAACTGAACGACAGTGGCGGATTCAAGGGGGATAGGGGCGTACCCCCTTTGGATGCCAATATATAGATATTTGTACAGCAAAAGTCAACTCAATAGCCCAGATGGTTAGAAAATTGCTTAAAACGTATATATTTTTACTAAAAAGTTGAAAAATTAATAAAAACAAATTACCAAAAGTTTCGCACTTCGCTACGCTCGGCTTCCCTCTAGTTTGAAATCCTGAATCCATCCTGGGTTTTTTGTATATTTTTGATTTTATGGCTTATAGATATTCTTTGTTTTGTTTTAACTTCTCTCTAAAATGTTTGCCCTACATATCGGTAACGAAATTATCAGCAACATTTGCATTGTATCAAACGTAAGTTATATTTTGATTTTTTTTTTGTTGTATTGTTGTTTAACGTCCCACTCAAGAATCTTTCACTCATAGAGAGACGTCACCAAATGCCGGTGAATTACTTCAAATTTTGGCCTATGCTCGGTACTTACAGTCATAGAGAAGTGAGGGTTCTTTCGCGTGCCGACACCTACTGTGACACGGGACCTCGGTTCTTACTGTCTCATCCGAAGGACAGGAAACCAACCTGCCGTAGGTGTTATAGAGTGAGACTTCCCCATTCCCCCGGGCAGTCCTGTTCTAGAGTGAGACTCGCCCCGGGGAAGTCTCGCTCCAGAGCAGGGTCGCCCCCAGGGGATATCTCGCTCTACAACTAGTTATAGAGTGAGGCTTCCCCCATTGCCAGACTTCCCCCGTTGTCTCCACCCTAGAGCTATCATATATCCGGTGGTCCTGGGAAGCCTCGACCCAGAGCAGGCTAGCCCACCTCCAGGTAATCTCATGCAACAACTAGTAATAAAGTGTAAACTTCCCCATAGTGACATTTCCCCACCTTCAAGTTTACGTCTCACGATTTGTGTTGCTTTTCATTTGCTTATATGTACATTTAACGGCGGCGTAGAAGAGCCACAATTAACAAAAGAAATGTATTCGTCCGCACCAAGAGCTTATTCATACTAAGATATCTGTACGTAAGAAGAGTTATTTGTATAACAAAAAGTTCTTTGTACGTACAGAGTTATTTTAACTCACGAAGAACTAAATCATTGGCGGATCTTGACATTTTTAAAGAGGGGGTAGAAGTTGTTAATATAAATGATACTACTTTAACATGCAATAATAATTTGGTCCCAAAATGTCAGTTGTACGCCCTGCACCCTTCCCGATTGTCTAGGGAATATGTGGCATAGTGCATGTGAGAGGTTATGCCCACCTCTACCTCCCATACCTTGTGGCTCGCTCAGAAAATTCCAGTTTGCCCAGCAGTCAATAACAAATTTGGTCTCAAAATGTCAGTTGTGTCCCCTTCCTGAGGGTCTAGGACATATGTGGCATAGTGCATGTGAGAGGTCATGTCCACCTCTAGATCTACCTCTTGGGCGTCGCTCAGAAACTCCTAGTAAGTCCAACAGTCAATAAAAAATATTGGTCAACCTACTCTCAGTATCTATCCATCCGTTAATAACAGCCTTCAATAACGGCAGTTTTACTTCTTTTTAAATGTAATTCATAACAAAAATCATGAATAACGCTATAAAAGTTATAAACTGAAACTGTAAAACATAAAGAATCATTTATAGTAATAATGATAATTTATAATAACACCGACTGGACTCGAACTCACGACCAAGAATCGAGCGCGCTACCGATTGAGCCAGGCCGGCTCAAGTTATATTTTGAAAATTCTTCACACATTACATACGTGTATATGTAGGCATAGGAACCTGGGCGGTCGAAGGGGCCCCTCTTTCTCACACTTTTTTCACATACCAATGTTACATTTATACATTATCAACACATCGGCAATCCAGAAAAGGAGTCCCAGAACTTTTAAAAATTAAAAAGAATTCTGAACTCCCTCACTTTGCTCATGTATTTGTGTTTGCTGAAACTCAGTTTATTTAAGATAAATGATACGTATGCAAACTAATTCAATGTTAGACAGGAATAAAAACGACTCGAAGAGTGATAATTAACCCTCAGACTGGGCTTTAATAATTGAACATTTCGGTGAAGCATATCCTGAACCAAGGGAAAATGACGATTTTTGCGTCTGGAAGCCAGAGAATACCTCATCGGTTTTCCGATTCAATCTATTAACGACATTTTAACGATAATGAGGTCATAATTCAATGTCTGGGGGATACTAGGCCAAAATTCTGTCCCTATTTTAAGTTATTATTTTTTGCTGATTCAACATTCTGTTGAGTAGGACAATAAAAGTGGTTTATTGACGAATTGCTATGCGTATTTCGCGTCTGGATGTAGAAAACACGTAGAAATATGTGTAGTGATGAGGGAGAGAGTGTCCTTTCATTTTAAATTAAAGGCAAATTACAAAAAAAAAATTTGCGCCTCGAGCTGTTGGGCGAATGTATTTCAAATTTGCACCACTCCAACTTTATATCCTCAATCTCCTATTGATGAGGTATGCATTACAGAAACTTTATATCCTCAATCTCCTATTGATGAGGTATGCATTACAGAAACTTTATATCCTCAATCTCCTATTGATGAGGTATGCATTACAGAAACTTTATATCCTCAATCTCCTATTGATGAGGTATGAGTAGTTATAGGCAGCTCCATAGCGGGCCATTTGAATTTTGCCGCTAGGGGGCGCTTTTTAACGGTTTTTGATGACGTCATCAGAATGCTGGCTTCTGATTGGTCAATTCAAATGGCCCGCCATGGAGCCGCCTGTGATGTCATAACCGGAAGTGCGTCATACCGGAAGTGAGGTCATACCGGAAGTGCGTCATACCGGAAGTGAGGTCATGTTGTCATGGCAATAAGGAGAAAGAGTCAATCGTTGAGCTCGGAGGCGTGTCTATGACCGGAAGTGGAAAGTTGTGGGGCGGCCATCTTGGCTAGGGAGCCAATGAGAGCCTTCGTTACAAGAGGTTGGGGTCACGAGAGGTCACGTGAGTTCACGAGAAGTCAACGGTAAGAGAGAGAAGTTGGGTTTTTCCAGTTTTGAGCTGAGAGTGAATCTATTTTTAGAACCGAAACTTTGGGTTTTTCCAGGTTTGTGAAACTCGTAGTTGGTGGCGCCACCGTCGTTGAGAGTTGTGTATCATCAAGTGCGCATGCGCGAGAAGCGGTAGGTCGAGCTCGACTCAATCTTGTACTAAGACTTGTAGAGTATGTACAAAGGGAGATTACTCTGTATAGACTCTATAGGTGGAACAAAGGGAGATTACTCTGCATAGACTCTATAGGTGACACATCACTCTGTATAGCCTGTGTAGGTGAAACAAAGGGAGATTACTCTGTATAGACTTTATAGGTGAAACAAAGGGATATTACTCTGTATAGACTGTAGAGATGGGGCAAAGGGAGATCACTCCGTATAGACTGTATAGATGAAACAAAGGGTGATTACTCTGTATAGACTATAGGGGTGGAACAAAAGGGGTGATGACTCTTTATGGGCTGTATGCATTAAACCAGAGGGTGGGTAGCGAAACAGGAAGGTTAGGAAGGGTAGCCATCTTGGCTATAGAATCATGGGATATCTGGTTTTTCAGGGACTGACTAATCTCACGACAGGAGGGAAAACTATAGAACATGAAAGTGTGTAACGTTCTCAAAGTTTGTCAAAATGATCAAGTGTGTGTGTGTTGTTCTCAAAGTTTACAACGTGTGTACCGTTCTCAAAGTTTGCAATGTGTGCAACGTTATAAAGTCTCAAAGTGACAGACACAAGAAGCACAAGTGACACAAGTGAGACAAGTGACAAAGTGACGCAAGTAGTAAAGTGTAAAGTATGAAGTTGTTCACTTACGTCGTTTCAACAAGTATCAAAGTTCAGATAGTGAAAATAGTATCTGTATTGTTTTTATATTATTTCTTGTACTACTGTATATAAAATAAAAAATTTAAACACTCACCCAGAGAGAGTTTTTCTGACGATGTTGACTCTTCGAGCTTCGGCTGCCAAATGAGCTCTCAGTAGTCTAACTGAACTTAATCTCAAGTGTTTTATGTTACTATTTTTAGAATTGCCTCGTTTTAAATTTTTGTCTGATAAAATTGAATTCATCAAGTAAAAAAAAGAATTAACTTACTTATTATAGGTTAGACTTACCACTATAGTATAACACATACAAAAACTGCATAGTTTCAGTTAAGGTTTCTTTTCGTGTAAGTTAGGTGGCCCTGTAAAGGGCCGTTTGTTTTTGGGTTGTTAAAACCTAATTCTCCGTCCAGCAGACATCGCAAACTGACTGACTTCGGCTTCTTTCTCCTTGATCAGCCGTTTTATTTCTTGCTCCCACAGCCTCAGTAGTCTCAAATCTGCCTGAGCCATGGTATACTGCAGCTCAGGCAGTGAAGGCGCTGATGGTACAGCCCTGGGTGCAGGAGGTCTAGGAGGTGGTACCCTAGAGCTGCAAGGTGGTGGTGGCGGCGGACGGTCTAAAAATGCTGGCCGACGGGGAGTAGGCCGCTCTATCGTTACTTTTTCTCTTCGGCGACGAACACCGATGAATTCCTCTAACGAAATCACTTTCACTAGGGATATCTTCAAACCTGTCCATGATGATGATGAACTGATACCGAGTCAAACCAAATGTCTGGTTTATATAGAGACTATGAACGCTCACGCAATCAATGACGTCAGAGGTCTATTCGGAGTATGAGTTGTTTCATGACTCCTACTACTACTACTCGGAACGTTTTTGTCTTATACCTTAGATGATACACTACTCAAGTGACCATGTATATAATACATACATGACTGAAGTGACCATGTATATAATACTACATCTCTCAGTTTCATTACTAGTATTAAAATGGCTTACTATCAGTCCATATCTCCCGATACGATACAATTAAAGCATGAATTTACCATGGTTGTGGCGGGACCTACCAAATCAGGAAAAACTGTATTTGTAAAACAGTTAATAGAATGGAAGGATCAATGGATTCATTCCCCTCCCGACAAAATTGTATGGTGTTATCGTGAATGGCAACCTGCTTATGAAATCTTACAACGGGAACATCAAGTTCACTTCGTTCAAAATATACCCGAGGATGACGAAGTCTTAGTTTCTGATCCAACTCGTCGTCACCTACTTGTCTTTGATGATATGATGGGCAGTAAAGCTTTCGATTCTATCGTAGAATGGTTTACACGTAAAGCTCATCATCGAAACACAAGTGTGATCTACATCACTCAAAACTTGTTTGATCGTGCTAAACAATATCGTACCATAAGTCTGAATGCTCATTATCTCGTCCTGTTTAAGAATCCTAGAGATAAATCTCAAGTGACCAGCTTATCACGTCAATTAGACCTACCAGGTTTAAACCATGCTTATCACGATGCTACAAATCGTCCTCATGGTTATCTCTTGATTGATCTCACATCGTCTACCCCTGATAATCTAAGATTAAGATCAGATCTGTTTCATCCTTGGTTTACGGGAGGAATAGTGTTGTATACACCTTATAAGTAGACAGTCACTTTCTCTAGGGTGTCATTTCTCGTATTCCTGTTAACGTAGAATCATGAATCCTTTACCTAAAGCCACCAGTAAACTGGTGACTACTCTAAGAAAATTACAATTGGAGAAAGATCCCGCCAGACGTCAAGAACTGTTAGAATTAGGTAGAGACGCTTTATTGAAATGGTTTGGTATGGGGGCTAAAAATCTGCTGTCTGGTACCATTCCAGTGACTTAACCTACAGCAACGTTAATAAAGAGAAATGCTGATCATTTAAAAATCATTGCTGACCCAAAAGCTGATGAAGAAGCTAAGAAAACTGCTATCTTAAAACGAGGAGGGGCAGGGTTCTTAGGTGGGGTAATCATTCGATCCCTGTTACAGTGGGCTAGTCGTCTCAAGAAGAACACTGCACCTAAAAAGAAAAAAACACACCCCCTCTTCCTAAGCAGAAGGAAAGCAGAGCCCTAAAAAGAAGAAGAGTCCTAAGAAGAAGAAGAGTCCTAAGAAGAAGAACCCACCATTGGTTCTAAAACTAAATCTGAAACAGATTCGTGAAGCTAATACAATGAATCAGGCTACTCCTACACGAATACCGTCTCCACCTGTAACCAACAGTCCTGTAGCAGGAACTTCTGCTACTGCAACATCTATCTTTGGACAACCTATACGTCTTCCTGGTAGACCTAATATAAAAATTACACAACGGAAACAACCTTCTATTACTAAGACTAAAGCAGTCCTACAGTCACTGAATGTACCTAAGAAGTCTACTCCTACTAATACTCCCAAGCAGTCTTTGTTATTTCCCTTATTACCAAAACCTTTAACTGCTAAAGATGTATCATCTCAGCTGAACAAACATGTTACATCTACTCCAAAGTCTACTCCAAAGTCTACTCGTTTACCTTCGTTTGCTTCTACCTTTGGATCTCCCATCACCAGTCAGCCTAAGACACAGGTTACTTCATATATGAATAGCTACAAATGTCTATGGTGTCGGGCTCTTTTTACTACGAGTAAAGAACTTCAAGATCATAAACGACTTCAACATCCTATGTTGATATAGGTTTATAAAACTACCTCAGATCATGTATTGAGTCATTTGTATAGAATACTTAGTTGTAGTGACATCATGGCACCACGAAAAAGTAAGCATGGGCTTGAATCTCATGCTGCTTTGATGACAAAGGACAAAAGCAGTATCCTATTGAGTTTAAAAAGATGATCTTACGGTATGCCCCTGATGATACGATCATGAAAATTTGTGAAGTGGTGTATAACATCTTAAAAGGAGTGATTCCTTTAACAAAACGCCAGAAACAACACTTGGGTTCAAAGAAACGGGTCTTAAGAAAACTAGTTCATCCTCAATTGACTGTCCCTCAACGACGTCGAATTCTAACGAATCAACAGGGTGGATGTGTTTACCTTTCTTACCCTTATTAGGCGCCATTACTAGGTAGCCATAGCTTCTCCTGTCTTAAAATCTATTCTATAACCATGAGCACACGAAAAATGATCTTAGTTCCCGAGAGGACCATGGAAGAACTCAAACAATGGAGAGAAAGAAGTTTAAATCCTTTGCCTCATACACCTGAAGTAGCATCTTCGGTGCGTTTAGGTAATGAAATTAGATGCGATTGTAGATCGTGATGATTTGACTCCTGAAGCTAAGGTAGCCAAGTTTGGTCAAGAACTTCATCGATACCGTACGTATCTACAACAAGCTCGTCATCCTGTAGAAGAGAGACCTTGGTCTCTGAAAACAGATAAAGTCAAAGAAGTCAAAGATGATGTTAAAACTGAAAATGTCTTCTGATGATCAAGATCTTATGACAGCTATTTCATCCAGTGCCACTGCTCCATTAAAACCAAAAGTCCCTCTGTTATTTAAACATCTCAAGAAACATTCTGATATACTAACATGGGAAAAAGACGGTCAAATACAATACAAAGGAAAGACCGTACCTGGGACCAATATGGTCGATCTCGTAACTGATGCTTTACGAACACAACCTAGAAAAGGGTATCAACCCTCGGGACTTGATAGTTTTGTAAAAGGATTAGTGGAATCGAATGTTCCTCGTGATTGGATACGTAACCCTAATTATATCAAAGTGATGAATCAACCTATTGTAAAACCAAAGGCTATGAGTACCCCTAAACCTCAGGATGATGATGATGAAGATGACACAGGGTTCTATGACGCTATGCCTTCTCTTCCTTCTACTGACATAAAAGATTCTGCAAAGACACCCCTTAGTCAGAAAATGGTGAAGGATTGGCAAAGATTGACTCCTACGGCCTGGTCTACCATTAAAAAATCTAAAAAGAGTTCTCATCTTCCAGGATGGATCAAAACTCAAAATCTTCGTGTCATAGGTACAATAAATCACTATTTGTTTATATTTGTGTTTACTGTGTTTATTGTACATGTGTCTTGTCTACACGTGCGTTTGTTTTGTTTCCATATCTTCATATCGACAGCTGACTGGACAGAATTATTTGACGTATACACCATATCTCACAATATACCCGTGCCACTGCATGCTATACCCGGACTAAATTAATAAAACTCTCTCTCCTAACTCCCGCCAACTTATTCCCATCGGAGCTATCGACGCATGTAAACCACCGTCAAGGTAATTATAACACTTCACTTACTTGAATAATACTTTTAATATAAATTCATTCACATTAATTTCATTAACGTGTTTTTTAAATACTTTCGTATATATATTTTTGATATAATTCGAACGCGGTTTCTTATTTAATATTCAATTGTTATGTATTTCGGATATTTGAGCATATTCGAAATTTAGTTTATAAAATACATTTCATTCTGTTACAGAGTATTACAGAATTATTTCTATATATCAACTGTAAATGGATATATTGTGACCGCTGAATCAGTCTCCATAATAAATTGTCATCGAATCCATAACAGCCACCTTGTTGTTTATTTATATATAAGACGAGGACTGTGACATTTTGGCGCCCACGTTGGGACTTCTATAATATTCTCCAGTCAGAGAGAGAGCCAGAGATATTGACCAGGGTCCCATATTACATAACGTATATATTATTTACGGACGAGAGCTGAATTTAACCGCCCAGTGATGTTTCGCCGTAAAGTTCGCATGAAGGAGAGACCGCCAAAAGTTACCGATGGACGAAGGCAGAAAGTTCCCCGTAGCTTTCATTGCGCATGCCTGGACACGCCCTTTGAACATGTTTGCTGGTTTTGTTGGATCCGCCTAAGGATGCGTTCAACAGCAATGTAAATAGACTTCCGTATTTTCATTTGAACTATTTATCGGTGATAAAAGTTTCTTGTGTTTAGTTTGAACTGTGAAAACTAGGCAAGTTTGCGTTTATTTACTGTGACTGTGTCGTTTTGCCACTCAGCTTATTTTTGATTGACAATTTTTGTTTACGTTTTACCTGCTGATGCCCAATCCACGTGGTATTCCGGATCATCCGTGTGCCGTATACTGTTTATTCATGAACTGATTCCGTGTGTCTTCAGTACAGACAGTGAACATTAATTTGTTTTATAATGTTAGATTTTCTGAAATCGTTAAAAAACATTTGAAATCTGAAAATCCGAGTTATTTCATTTCTATTTTTCTAAATTTATTCTCGTTAATTTTAGAATAGGTTATTTTTCTTAGATACCGTATCTATATAGGCTATCCGCTCTTGTATAAAATTCCTACCTGCATTTTTTACCTCTCAATACTAACTCGCACCAGAATGTAGATCCGCCAACAATACCTGTGACTGCTGGGTAAGTATAGACTTATTCATATCATTTTCATTCATCGTTTATCTTGTATTGTGTGTGTGTCATGTGTATGTATTGTATTATTTTTATATTTTGTTGTTATCAAATATTGTTCTCACAATGGCTGAATTTGAATTTGGCGAGAAACAAGAGTTAACTAAAGAGGAGATTGACAAAGTTGTTAACTACCTCGAAAGAGATCAGAAGTTTAAGGTCTTAAAACAGAAAGAGTATGAAACTCTGGTTGATGTAGCTATGCCAAAATCTAAATATGAGCAGTCAACTCCGCCGCGACCTCCACCCCCCACCCCACAGAGAAAATATTTTTTGAGTACAACGCCTGGAGGTGCGCTGTGGTCTCAGTGCTGGTAGTATTTTTGATCATTTGCATGGTACGTCTGTTCACATACCAAAAATTCGCTATATTTTCGGGTGAAGATAAATGTGAAACTTCTTTTGATGTTTGGAAATTTGAAGTTAAATGCCTTCTTAGTGGTGGTATTTATTCTGACTCTGTAGTCACTCAGGCCATCCGAAGATCATTGAAGGGATCAGCTCGAGATTTACTTTTGACTCTGAGTGTTGATGCTTCTCCGAAAACAATTATAGAGAAGTTAGAAGGTGTTTTTGGAAATGTTTATACAATTCAGGCACTGCTGCAGAATTTTTATTTAGAAAAACAGCAACCACAACAGACTACTGCTCAGTATAGTATGAAGCTAGAAAGTATTTTACAGTCTGCCATTGAAAAAGGTCATATTACTGCTGAGTCTAGAGATTGCATGCTACGTAATAAATTTTGGTCTGGGTGAGAGATCCTGAGTTGAAGAATGCTAGCAGACATAAATTTGACACGATCAAAAATTTTGAAACTTTGAGAAAAGAAATCAGGTCCATAGAACTTGAGTTAGCTAATTCAGGGAAAGTTACTACACCTGTTCAGCATCAGTCTATGTCAGGTTCAGGTATGACTGAGATATTAGATAAACTGTCTAAATTTGAAAAACGCATGAATAGCATGGAGAGAATGATGAGAGATATGAAAAGTCCTAACAATGAATCAAATTCAGGTAGAGACAATAGTAGATATATTGGTAATATAGGGACTGTTTCAAGAAGAAATTTTGGCAGAGGTAGAGAAAATTTTGGCAGAGGCAGTGAAAATTTTGGCAGAGGTAGAGGGAATTTTGTAAGTTATTGGTCAGAATAGTAGTCAGAATTTAGATAGTAGACATCGAGGTCCAAGCCTGGAGCAACACATACCCTACTCCGTGTAACCAGTGCGACATGTACTATGGTCAACATGTGAATGATGGTTTCGGTCATAGAGGTCGAGGTCAAGGAAGAGGTCAATATCAAATGAACTCGAGAGGTCATACCGGTTCTTTAAACTAGAGTCTGTCTCAGTTGATGGGCAAACTAGAGACTTGACTGATACATGCCCAAACAAAAGTCAAAATGCTACTGATAATTTATTTAGTAGAGTAGTTGGTAAAGCCAATGAAACGTGTGTACTGGTGAATAATCATGAGTGTAGAGCATTGATTGACACTGGTTCTATGATATCAACTATATCTGAAGATAGGTTGAATAAGCTAAACCCTGTGCCTGAGGTTAAGAGTTTAACCGATTTTTCTGTGACTATTACCACGGCAGGTGGAATGAGTCTTCCATACAAAGGATATGTCGAAGTTTATGTATCTATACCAACTATGAACTTAGAACCTTTAGCTGTTCCTTTGTTAGTTGTGTCCTCCTACTGAATATAATCAAAGAGTTCCTATAGTCATAGGTACAAATATCATCAGACCTTATAAGATGGAGGTTTCTAGTTGTCAGAATGGTCAAGTTTCTGATGCTTGGTTGAATGCTTTCAGTGCACTTAGTGATGACAATGTAGGAGTTGTCCGATCGATAAACAAACACCCTGTAAAAGTCAAGCCAATGTCTGCGGTTACATTGACAGGAATTGCCAAGTGTAGTAGAGATTGGGAAGGTACAGCTGTGACCGAAAATTCAGCATCCCATAGTGTTCTGTCTGTCTGTCCTAGATTGGTTTCAGTAACAGGTAGAGGTAAGAGAGTTCCAGTTAGAGTTTTCAATATGTCAGCTAAGCTAATCTCTATAAAACCTAAAACGGTATTAAACTGAATTATTTGAGGTCCACGTCATGAGTTCAGATATTCATGACGCAAAATGAAAGTTCAGTTAGTAATTCATACCAAGAAATGGGTGTTGACCTAGATGGGATAGCTGATGATATCAAGCCAAAACTTAATAAACTTTTAAACAGGTGGTCTTCTGTTTTTTCTAAAGGTCCAACTGACTTGGGTTACACGAATCTAGTTGAACATGAAATACACAACTCACAGATGAGAGACCATTTAAAGAGCCATATAGGCGCATCCCCCCTTCTATGTATGAGGAAGTTCGAGCTCATATCAAAGAAATGCTCGATGTAGGTGCAATTCGAGAGTCATGTAGTCCATTTTCGAGTATATTGTTCTCGTTAGGAAGAAAGACAGATCTTTACGTTTTTGCATTGACTTTAGAAAACTCAATTAAGAGAACTATCAAAGATGCCTATGCACTTCCCCGCATTGACGAGTCTTTGGATTGTTTTGTCTGGCTCTAGATATTTTTTCAAAATTAGATCTTCGTTCAGCATATTGGCAATGTGGTATGAAAGAGGAAGACAAACAGAAAACTGCTTTCAATTTAGGTCCTTTAGGGTTCTATGAATGTGAAAAGAATGCCATTCGGTTTGACAAATGCTTGTGCAACTTTCCAAAGGTTGATGGAGCGATGCATGGGTGAACTTCATTTTGAATGAGTGTTTGATTTATCTTGATGATATTATTGTTTTTTCCAAAACTGTTGATGAGCATTTAGAGAGATTAGAGTCTGTCTTTGGTCGTTTGAAACAAAATGGTCTGAAGCTCAAAGGATCAAAATGTGAGTTTTTCAAACGGGAAATTCCTTATTTGGGTTCATTAGTGTCGGAGGAAGGTATCAAGGCAGATCCTAAAAAGGTAGAAGTTGTGAAAAACTGGCCTGAGATAAAGAATGTTGATGATCTTAGAAAATTTTTGGGTTTTACGTCTTACTATAGAAAGTTTGTTAGGGATTATGCTAAGATCGTTAGGCCTTTGAATGATCTATTGAAAGGTTTCCCTACTAGAAAAAAGAGTAACAGAAGGAAAAAGACTGCAAATAGACATGTCTGGTCATGGGGTGAAAAAGAACAAACAGCATTTGAACACATTATATCTTTGCTTACCAGTCCCCCCATTTTGGCCTATGCTGACTATTCATTACCATTTACATTGAATATAGATGCTAGTGGAGATGGTCTAGGCGCAGTCCTTTACCAGGAGCAAGACGGTGTTGAACGTGTAATTGCTTATGCCAGTCGTAGTTTTGCGGAATTCAGAGAAACTTTATCCAGCTCATAAAAGAGAATTTTTAGCTTTGAAATGGTCAGTTACTGATAAATTCCATGACTATTTGTATGGTCACTCATTTACTGTCAGAACTGATAACAACCCTCTTACTTATGTTCTGGAAAAAGCCAAACTTGATTCTACAGGGCATAGGTGGATTGCCGCTTTGTCTAATTATGACTTCAAACTAGTGTACAGATGTGGAAAATCAAATACTGATGCTGATGCATTATCAAGAGTTCTTTACAATGATGCTATAAAAGTAATCTGTTCAGCGTGTATGGTATCACCTAGTGATAATCCCGCTGTTGAATGTGTCATGCTGTCTCAAAATGTTCATCTCATTGATGAGTCATCTGTTACCATGGATATGAGTGATATTAACTGGGTTGCAGAACAGAAAGTAGATTCTCACATAGGTAGGGTCATAGAGTTGTTAAAGCGAGGTCATAACCTACAAAGAGACTTTGGGAAAAGAGCCATTTGAAGTTCAAAAGTTGCTCAGAGAATGGGATAAGTTTGTTTTTGATTCCGGTGTATTGTACCGTGAGAGTCATTTGAATTCTCAGGAGGTTCGTCAGTTAGTTTTACCCTTGGTTTACAGAGAGGTGGCATTGACTGGGTTACATGATGACGCAGGTCACCAGGGACGGGATAGAACTTCTTATCTCGTTAAGTCTCGTTTTTATTGGCCTGGTATGGATAAGGACATAGAAAGAAAAGTAGCCAATTGTAGGAATTGTATACTTAGGAAGGCAAGGGGTACTAGTGCCGAATTGGTGAATATTAAAAACATCACAGCCATTAGAGTTGTTGTGTATTGATTTTCTTACACTTGAAGCGTCAAGAGGTTTTGAAAATGTGTTGGTAATCACCGATCATTTCACTAGGTATGCACAAGCTTTTCCTACTAAAAACCAATCAGCTCGTACAACCGCAAAGTGTCTCTTTGGGAATCTTTCATATGTCATTACTCATTTCCTGCTCGCTTACACAGTGATCAAGGTCGCAACTTTGAATCAAAAGTCATAGACGAGTTATGTAAATTAGCTAACATCAAAAAGTCTAGAACTAACACACTTATCACCCAATGGGCAACGGTCAGTGTGAAAGGTTTAACGAAACCCTGTTAAACATGCTTGGTACTCTAGATGAGGAAAAGAAACCAGATTGGAAAAATTATGTAGCGCCATTGGTTCATGCGTACAACGCTACTAGACATGAAAGTACGGGTTATAGTCCCCATTACCTTATGTTTGGTTGGCAACCACGGTTAGCCATAGATGCATTTTTAGGTACTCAGAATAAAAACCTACGTCAAACACAATCTGTGTATGTAAGCAAATTGAAGAAACGTCTTAAATTTGCCTATGCAACTGCTTCTAAGGTAGCCGAAAAAGCAAGTCGTCGACATAAGACTCACTACGATCTTAAAAGTAGAGTTTCTATTTTGAAACCAGGTGACAGAGTTTTAGTTAAAAATGTTGGCCTGAAAGGAAAACATAAGTTAGCTAATAAGTGGAATAGAGAACCTTACATTGTTGTTCGTCAGGTTGATCCTGATATACCAGTGTATGAAGTAAAACTTGAGTATGGTAAAAGAAGTAGGACATTACATAGAAATATGTTGTTGCCTATTGTTTCATTTACCTGAAGACAAAGTCATAGATACAAGTAATAGAGAGAAGCATGTAGGTTTACATAAAACTACAGAAAATCACAGAGATGGTATTAGTGATTCAGATTCTGATAAATCTGAAAGTGAGGTGTATGTTATTCCACCTTTACGACGTCACAGGGGTGATGGAGCATTGCTACCTAGATCTATTCCTGTTGATCCTGTTTTACCTTCTCTCAGTTCTAGTACTAGTGATAGATTACCAAATGTAGATTCGATCTTCTCACACGAATCTAGCGACAAAACAAAGACTGATACTTCATTTTTAGATGATAGAGGTTCAGTTGTAGGAAACAATTCTGTTCATGAGTTGTCAACTGGGAACAATGTTCCACTCAACGTTGAAACTGCTAAAAATGTTGAACCAATCCTACGTCGATCTAGACGTGAGGGACGACAACCTTCTCGACGTTTTAAAGATTTTATATTTTTGTAAATACATGTACGTATAGACTTGTCAACTTGATTTGTTTTTTCATAAACATATTGTACTTCTTGATAATTTAAATATCGGGAGATATTTTTCCCAAAGGGAGGAAGTATGTCATAGGTACAATAAATCACTATTTGTTTATATTTGTGTTTACTGTGTTTATTGTACATGTGTCTTGTCTACACGTGCGTTTGTTTTGTTTCCTATATCTTTCATATCGACAGCTGACTGGACAGAATTATTTGACGTATACACCATATCTCACAATATACCCGTGCACTGCATGCTATACCCGGACTAAATTAATAAAACTCTCTCTCCTAACTCCCGCCAACTTATTCCCATCGGAGCTATCGACGCATGTAAACCACCGTCAAGGTAATTATAACACTTCACTTACTTGAATAATACTTTTAATATAAATTCATTCACATTAATTTCATTAACGTGTTTTAATACTTTCGTATATATATTTTTGATATAATTCGAACGCGGTTTCTTATTTAATATTCAATGTTATGTATTTCGGATATTTGAGCATATTCGAAATTTAGTTTATAAAATACATTTCATTCTGTTACAGAGTATTACAGAATTATTTCTATATATCAACTGTAAATGGATATATTGTGACCGCTGAATCAGTCTCCATAATAAATTGTCATCGAATCCATAACAGCCACCTTGTTGTTTATTTATATATAAGACGAGGACTGTGACATTCGCAAAATGCCAAATTAGCATCCATCTATTATGATCCTTCTAATCGGGGTGGTTATGCAGGTGTACAACCTCTCTATCGAGAAGTGAAACGTCGAAAGTACCCCATTTCTCTAAATGAAGTCAAACAATGGTTGAAAGAACAAGACACGTATACGCTTCATTAATCTATCAAGAGAAAGTTTCCTCGTAACCAAACGAGAGTGACCGATATGGATGAACAATGGCAATTAGATTTAGCGGATGTATCCAACATCAAGACACACAATGGATGGGTATACGTTTCTCTTATGTGTCATTGATGTTCTATCTAAATATGCTTGGGTCATCCCTTTGAAAAATAAATCTGCCAAAGAAATGGTACGAGGGTTTCAAGCAGTATTAAAACAAGCTAAAGGACGACGTCCTATTCGTATACAATCCGATA
Organism: Atrina japonica; assembly: GCA_030159075.1. Taxonomy (NCBI): domain Eukaryota; kingdom Metazoa; phylum Mollusca; class Bivalvia; order Pterioida; family Pinnidae; genus Atrina; species Atrina japonica. Next base: position 738,960 of record BROG01000330.1, on the reverse strand, counting down.
AAGGAAAAGAGTTTTTGAATCGTGAATTTCGTCATCCGTTTCATGATATTCATTTCTTTACGACAGACAATACAGAAACAAAAGCTAGTATTGTAGAACGCTTTCAAAAGACCCTAAAAGCTCGCATGTGGAGATATTTTACTCATACTCGTTCACGTCGTTATGTTGACGTTCTACCTCAGATTGTTCAAGCTTATAATCAATCGTATCATCGTAGTATCGGTAGAAGTCCCATAGAAGTCAATCCTTCCAATGTGTTAGAAGTCTGGGAGACCTTATATGGTACCCCTTCTATTGCCCAAGTTTCATACAGGTGATCGCGTACGTATCAGTAAAGTAAAGCGTACATTTGATAAGGGATACTTACCTAACTGGACCACGGAACTGTTCACGGTCGAGAAACGAGTACCTGATCGTTATCCTTATGTGTATTACATCCAGGATGATCACCAAGAACGATTGGAAGGTACGTTTTACGAATCTGAATTACAACCCGTTGTGAAAACAGATGATGTCTATGAAGTCGACGGGATTCTCTATCATAGAAAAAGGCGTGTAGGTAAAAATCGAGTTATAGAAGAAGTGAAGGTACATTGGAAAGGATATCCTTCTACGTTTGATTCATGGATCCCCAAATCCAACTTGATCGACCGGTAGACTCGGTAAGCCGAGTGTCTATCAGAGTTAACAATGAGCCCACCGACCAAACACCCGATAGAGTGAGTCATACGCCTAGTACTACTTGGAAATGGTGCGGAGAAAAACATACCTCGGAATGAAATTGTATTCTTTGTTCAAGTCATTCTTGCCTTTACTATCATCATAGCTTGCGTCGTTCCATTTGGCTTTGAAAGATGACAATAGTCAGTTCTGGATGGTTATGTTAAGTAGGTGTATGGGGTACATCATGCCTAATCCTAGTATGAAAACTACCCTCCAAAAGCAAATCATTGAATCTATAAAGACTTCAAGTTCCCACGTTTGAATCCATTCCTAAGGACTGTATTGATAGTGACACATTATGACACTCATCGTTCATAAAGGGGGTACCCCGTCAGAAAGGCTATGGGCTTCTCTTCCTAAAACTGACTCAATCGTTAACGAGAACAACTCATGGTCTGATCTCTCCTCAGAGAGGTGGGATCATCAATCCATTAAGACTTGCAGGGAGTATCGTCAATACACTCGTAGGAGCATTTAGTCCTAGAGCATCGGATATGCAATATGGCAAAGGTATTAGGTCAGACTTTCTCAAACTTACCATGACGAAAGCCATTCCTCATATAGCTAAATTTGCTTTGAATACGGGTATGGATGTGATACAAAATAAACGTTCATTGAAAAATGCTCTTGTTCAACGAGGAAAAGAAGCCGTGAGCAATTTAATGACGGGTCCTAAGAAAACATTAGCTCGTGCCCCCTCTCATGTCGCTTCTCGTTTAGCAGGCAAGAAACGAACAGGAACAACGAGTCATACGAACAGTAGTATAAAAAAGAAACGAACGAGCCGTCCCTTTCACAGTCTACTTCTACAAGTAAATCTAAACAGGTCGGAAGAGAGCAAGATATCTTTGACTAACAAGATGATGATGCAAAAAGATTCCTGTGAGTGTAGTAGTGAAGCACTAGAGTTGTTTAATGTCCCTCCCACCAATGTAACCTTAGAAGAAGGAAGATGGGTGAAATATTACCCCATCTCTAGTGTCAATACACAATCTGCTCCTATTGAGTTTGAAAATCAAAGGACAAGGCGGATGAGTATTTGGATTTGAACCAGACCTATGTGTACGTAGAAGCTAAAATCGTCAAACAAGATGGAACTGATCTAGCAGATGATAGTCAAAATCACTCCCGTCAACAATTTGCTGCATAGTTTGTTTTCCGAAATCGATTGTAATCTAAATGGAAAAGTGATCACTCCTGGAACCGATACCTATCCCTATCGAGCTTATCTCGAAAAGTTGCTGTCCTTTTCTAACGAAACGTTAAAATATCATATTAGTGCTACCATTTTATGGTACAAGGATCAACCTGGACGATTTGACAAGTTGAATCCTCATACCGATGATGTCGTCGAGAAAAAACTCAGGATTGGCATCGTCATGAACGTATCAGTGAAAGTAAAACCTTTTAATATGATGGATCGTCTCCATTTGGATCTGTTTTGAACAGAAACGATTTCTACCTAATGGTATAGATGTACGCCTAAGGGTTAATAGAAGCCGTGAACCCTTTTACATTGATGATGTGTGAGGGAGGTGAAATAGTATATTTGAAGATATTACAAATGTATCTAGTGGTACGTAAAGTGAAACCCATTGCAACTTTACTGAATCAGATGAACGAACAGATGAATACCAGTACTGCTAAATTTCCCTTGAGACGTGTAGAAGTGAAAAACGTTTACCATTCCTGCTGGGACACGTTCAAAGATTACAGATCATTTGTATCAAGGTCAAATGCTAAAACGTATAGTAGTAGGTATGGTGAGCAATGCCGCTTTTCAATGGGGATGCGACAAAGAATCCTTTTTATTTTCAACATTTTAATGTCAATAAAGTGGATGTTAGTATCAATGGAGAAAGTCTTTGCACTCGTCCTTTAGAACCTGACTTTGAAAACAACTTGTACTTGCGCTCATACTTGAGCTTATATCAAGGATTAGGTCGATTAGGAGAAGACTGGGCCCCTTCCGTGACCATTGACAACTATAGAAGAGGGTTTACCTTGTGGTGTTTTGATTTGACAGCTGATCAAGACAATGATCAGAGCAAGTTACACTGGATAAAAACAGGAAATTTACGCATCGAACTTCAATTTGCTCAAGCTTTAGCAGAGAGTGTGAACTGCATTGTCTATGGAGAATTTGATAACGTATTAGAAATCAACAAACAGAGAGAAGTGGCTATAGACTATTGAAACCATGCAAAGTATTCAAGGCTGAATGTTCATCAACTCAATAGTATTTTTATCACGAGACCCTTATGTAGGACCTTCGTTCGGCGGAGTATACCCAAGAGACGTTTTACCGGACTATCTACCTTATGGCAAACATTCATTTATCGTTAATACAGATCCTCACGATCAACCCGGAGAGCATTGGGTTGCCATTCATTTCATAGGTCAACAGACTGCTGAATATTTTGACTCTTATGGGCTACCTCCATGGATCTATCCTGATATCTATCAGTTTATGAAACGCCATGCAGATCGAGTGATTTATAATCAGCAGATGTATCAACACCCTCGCACCAAAGTTTCTGGACATTACTGTGTGTATTATTTACGTCAAAGATATCGAGGTGTCCCTAGTCATGTTTTATTTCAATCGTTAAGTCCTCAACCTAGACCAAGAAGAAGAAACATTGATCCTTTATTAAACGATCGTTTTGTTTGGAGATGGTTTAGAGAGCAATATCGTATACCTGTACCTAAATCAACCCATGTATCAGTCCTGTCAGTCACGACAAGTATGGGTTTAATTACGTCAAGGAATCCGAACCGACCGATCTAGGACAAAAACTGACGTTCTTTTGCTCCGCGCTGTATGGGTAAGATCAACCGTAGTAGTGAGACGTAATAAACTCTTTGTTGTTTTTTTTTATTTTATTATTATTATTATTATTTTGCTTTTTTGGTATCACTGTACGTAGTCTGTAGAGGGACAGCCCTAATCCTCCAAGAACTACTTCTAGTTTGAGCGGGGGTAATAAAATGTTGAGTGAATAGACTTGTTTATGAATTATTTATGAGTTAAAAACAATATAAAGTTGAAAGAAAAGGTGAGGTGTGCATGAGAGAGAGAAAACAGAAAAAGAGAAAGGTGAACATGTGGAAAAGGTGAAGGTGTGCATGAGAGAGAAGAAAATGAACATGAGAGAGACAAAGAAGAAGGTGAAACATGTGAGAGAAAGGTGAACATGTGGAGAGAGAGAGAGAGAGAGAGAGAGAGAGAGAAGAAATGAGAGAAAAGAAATAAGAGAAAGAGAAAACATGGGAAATGGGAAGCGAGTAGAGACATACGATTCAGGGATCACGTGACCTGATGGGTATGACATAGACTGACATCCCATCAGAGTGCACACAGAGAGAAATCATGATTGCAACTGTATGGATGATCTGCTGTTCTCTATTACGCAGAAGAATGAAACATCAGATACGATGTACTCCTGATTGGAATACTTATGTACGTGGTGTGAAAACACCCGCACATTTTATAGGGATTGTGTATCATATGTTTGATGATGAGATTTTTACGACAGGCCGCTTATGTGTATTAGAAACCTTTACAGAAGATGTAAGTGCATTACGTCAAAATCCTATCTATTGGGAGATCTACGGTATAACCCGTGACATGATCGAGAGACAATTGTGTACAAGCAACTAAAAATACATAGATGGAATGTCACGTGATTCACTCAGCTATTAAAAAACTGCAGTTCAGACTTGAAACGGACCAGATGAATTTTTGCTTGTGGACCACTACACTAGTTATTTTCGTCAACATCAACTACAACATGGAGCAGAGCTACAGTCAATCCATTGATAGTCAATGGCACATGGTGTACGCAGAAGTCATATTAAACAAGATGTACGAAGTAGCCAACACTCAATGTTACGGCTGTGAGATTGATCATCCGAGTCAAAAGCAACGTTCCTGCCTGATGATGTATGATGACGTCACAATGATGTTTCACTACTTTGACGAGGCTCTAGACACGGTGAACGAAATGAACATTTTGGAAAAATTTGAAGAAAGTTTAGAGCAATCCAGTATTTCTAAAGCATTTAGAGACGTCTACAAACAGAAATTCTACTGCCCAGATTGGAGAGCTACTCAATGGCGCAAAGAAACAGACCGAAACCGACTTTGGGATACGGTGTATCGTTTGATGCAACTAGCACCCCGTCTCCATAATGAAGTGACAGTTTAAGAATTGTTTATTTGTTCATTCAATTATTGTACATTTTCCAGAGGGATAAGCCCCCAACCCCCTGCGAAAATACAGTTTGATTTCTTTTTCATGGGGAAAATTAAAACATTAAAACATTAAAACAAAATTATTTTTGTTGTTTATGTATTTTATTTGGGTATAAGGTGTGCACCTATAGTGTAAACATAATACTAGTACACGGTAGACACAAAGGTACAAGAGTTATAGGGTGTAAAAACACCATTGAGAAACTATGAGAAGTAGTAATAGTATCACAAACTCTATGAGACGTACGAGCTATAGAGATTATAAGTAAGAGAAAATAAGGATACAAAGCGTAATAGTGTTTAACACAACTCTATGAGACGTACGAGCTATAGAGATTCTAAGTAAGAGAAAATAAGGATACTAAGCGTAATAGTGTTTAACACAACTCTATGAGACGTACGAGCTATACAGATTAGAGATTCTAAGTAAAAGATTCAGAGACAGAATAAGGCCCTGGTGAAATAATAGCGACAGTAAAACAGGTGGCCAGATGTCTAGACACAGATGTCTAGACGTAGATGTCTAGACAGACTACAACAACAGGTGGGGCCCGATGGCAAGTGTCAAAAACAGGTGTTCAGATGGCAAGTGTCAAAAATGTCAAAAACAGGTGGCCAGATGCCAAGTGTCAACAACAGGTGGTCAAATGTCTAGACGCAGATGTTCAGACGGGAAAAAAAATCAATACGTGACGTCATTCATTCTATATAAGCTAATACTGCCTGAGTCTCGGTATTAGTTCATCATCATGGATAACTCATCCGACATGGAGATGCAACCTGAAGACAGAAACACGAGAATCATTCTGACACAGAGGACACGTATTGTAGTAAGGCCACGCAGCCCAATCAATTCTGGTAGGACCCCTGCGACACCGACTACACAACACCAGGAACCACCTAGACCTGACCCTTCACTTCCAGTACCTGTACAATACGTACTAGCTCAGGAAGCATTAGCCAATCTTCGACAACATAAAGCCGAGATAAATCGACTGATGATAGAAAAAGAAAGAGAAGTTTGTCGTTGGCGACGTCTACTCGACAGATATTAGAGTCTCTCTCTTATTCAGCTTTTCGGAGCAATCAACGGCCCTTTGAAGGGCCACCCAACTTATTCGAAAAGAAACCTTCAGTAAAGGTATGCAGGGTTTGTATTATTCTGTAGCGGTGAGTTTAAAAAATAGTGACTACACACTATTTAGTCGCGTACATTCAACATTAAATTTTATTTGTGTTTTTTGTGTTTTTGTTATGATGTATTCACTTCATTAGATAAAAGTCTAAATATAGTAAGTCATGTGACTAGAGAGAGGTTCAGTTCAGCCTGTGAAAAACTCATTTGAGATCCGAAGCTCGAGGTGTTAACATCATAAGAAAAAACCACTACTTTTAGCATAGGGTGAGTGTTTCATTTTTTATTGGATAGGACAAGATTATTTTCCATGCACTAAAAATAGAATTATCTCAAAAAAAAAAAAAAGTCACATGACTAGAGTATAGGTTCAGTTAGACCTCTGAGAGCTCATTTGCGATCCGAAGCTCGAAGAGTCAACATCGTCAGAAAACCACTACCAGCATAGGGTGAGTGTTTGAATTTTTTATTACATAGGTTTTAGTGTTTATCGTATGAAACATGTACAAACAATATCTCAGAAAAAATTAGGTAACTAGCAACGTGAATAAGGTTTTCATTACTTATCACTTAATTATGGTATCAGGGAAATACCCCATCATCTAATCAATGTTCATTCACTCTAGACCTTAAAGACCCATCACTATACATTTACTCTACAAGTCTTAGTACAAGCTTGAGTCGAGCTCGGCCTACCGCTTCTCGCGCTTGCGCACTTGAAACAGGACTCTCGCCGACTAACTCAAAGTGACGAGCTCGGCCTACCACTTCTCGCGCATGCGCACTTGATGATACACAACTCTCAACGACGGTGGCGCCACCGACTACTAGTTTCACCGACGGTGGCGCCACCAACTACTGGTTTCACAAACCTGGAAAAACCCAAAGTTTCGGTTCTAAAAATAGATTCACTCTCAGCTCAAAACTGGAAAAACCCAAAGTTTCAGTTCTAAAAATAGATTCACTCTCAGCTCAAAACTGGAAAAACCCAACTTCTCTCTCTTACCGTTGACTTCTCGTGAACTCACTGGACCTCTCGTGACCCCAACCTCTTGTAACGAAGGCTCTCATTGGCTCCTTAGCCAAGATGGCCGCCCCATAACCTTTCACTTCCGGTCATAGACACGCCTCCGAGCTCAACGATTGGCTCTTTCTCCTTATTGCCATGACAACATGACCTCACTTCCGGTATGACGCACTTCCGGTATGACCTCACTTCCGGTATGACGCACTTCCGGTTATGACGTCACAGACGGCTCCATGGCGGGCCATTTGAATTGACCAATCAGAAGCCAGCATTCTGATGACGTCATCAAAAACCGTTAAAAAGCGCCCCCTAGCGGCAAAATTCAAATGACCCGCTATGGAGCTGCCTATAACTACTGGTATGCATTACAAAAACTTTATATCCTCAATCTCCTATTGATGAGGTATGCATTGCAGAAACTTTTAATTTGCTTCCTACGCCACTGCATAAAGAACGCACCATAATTACGCGTATGGGGTCTAAAAGTTACGACGCCTCATTGAAAATTCCTGGATCCGCCCTGAACACTTATGTTTGTGTCTTTATAGATTATCATCTTATAATAAACTAAAGTTAAGCCAAGATATGTTTTCACTTTTTGAATAACAAGAAGTTATAATTATGGCCCCAATTTTAATATAGAATGAAGTTTTAAACACTTTGATTAATGTCGGAAGACCAGAAAATGGCCTCTCGAAGATTTTAAAATTCTAAAATTTCTGGACCCCCTCCCCCACCCTGAACCCACTTTCGTGCATTGCTCCAATTTTGTTATGTTTGCTCAATTTTTATAGGAAATAAACGCTGTTTTAACTTAATGCGATTGAGATAAAACAGGTCCCTATTGAGTATCTGGAAGTTGGAAAAGGTCTCGCAAGGTTTGTAAAATTGAAATTTTCCTTTAGTGGATATCCTACCCGGTCCCGGACGTACCTGGATAAATGTCTCTTCGGGCTGATAAATTGAAAAATCCTAAATTCATCGGAGGACATACTCCCAATTTCCCTGGCATGCAGCACCTGTCCGCCGCTGAATTTCACATTTTTGGGGTGGGCAATCCTTTGATGGATAAACATATCATAATTCATTGTCTGTAAGCTACAAAATGACCTCTCAGGGCTTAAGGGCATAGGACAAGAGGGGCAGCCGGGGCATATTCCCCGAACTTTTGAAAACGGGGGGGGGGGGGTCACAAGTATGTTTGTACAACCACTTTTTGACGTAATTTCTTTTATCACACAGCCACATTGTTTGATTACAATACTTGATTTTTTTCAAAGCAGTATTTGTAATTCTGGAATAACTGATTTTCCGGAATCCGCTCGACCAAAACAATTACATTATTTTTAACGATAGGAGGTCATAATTCAATGTATGGAGGACCTTATGTCAAAATTCTGTCCCGATTTTAGTAACATTTTTTGCTGATCCAACCTTCGTTTGAGAAGCATAATCAAAGTGGTTTATTAGCGGGTTGCTATACGTATTTTCGCGTCAACAAAAAGGGATTCCAAATTTTAAAAAAAAATATCTGAAAGATGCGTAAAACCCTTCCCTAATGAAATATTGCCGCACAATTAATCCAACATTTAGAAATATGTGCAGTGATGAGGGAGAGAGTGCCGCCTAATGTTGATAAAATAGGTGTAAAACCTTTGAGAGAGAGTGGGTGTCCTTATATCTTATTATGAAGCTGGATAATACTTCTACGGGCTCCCAAATTTCAGGAATTATTCTGGAAAGGTGCATGTCTTGCCTCACAATTTATCAGACAATTAAAAAGTCTTTGCATTGAGGCATGTTAGTCTGTTTTATAACAATTTTTAATATCATGATAATATTATCACTCAGTCCTTCCCTTACTGAAAACAATTCTGGGTCCGACATCGCAATAACATGTTTCATTGTAATAACAAAAATTGAAAATATGATAAAAATATGAAAAATACGTATTTACAATTCGGGAATATTTTCTGCAGCTTCTACGGGGTCGTTTGAATTCCCAAATTTCCCAAAAACTGAGGGAAAAAAACGCTTGCGATTTCAATACGTTCATACCGGATACGACTTTGGTTTGTTTCCGCATATATATATATATATATGTTTGTTGTTGTTGTTTTTTTTCAGGTACGAATGAAACGACATTATGAGTACACCCAGAGATATACCGCAACCACTGAACAACATAGGTATAGTATACTATTCCCTAGTTACAAATTCTCATATCTCGTGTAACACATATCACTTCATTTTAAAAAAGACTCGCTCTTATGGGAGTGAAAATTTTCACATTCTTCTTCATGGGAGTCAACCAGGATTATCCGCAATTTCCTTACTTTTCCACCTGATGCGATGGGATTACGCTGATCCAGTTACCTGCATTCAGTAAGACAAACTTCTTGTTAACACGACTTGAGAGAGAGAGAGAGAGAGAGAGAGAGAGAGAGAGAGAGAGAGAGAGAGAGAGAGAGAGAGAGAGAGAGAGAGAGAGAGATCAGATGTATGTAGTTAGATATTCTGTTATATATTCTCATAAACTGTTTGTTACACTGGAATATTTTCATATTCTAGTGCTCATAAAGAAACTGCTTGTTAAAATGAGAAAAACATAGTTAAACGCAATGACGTAATTATGTGGACTACAAAGTTAATTTTCTTAACAACCAATCGATTTCTTCGGGTGACTAACTGTAAAGATTGTCTAATCTACGATTACAAAAATATGTCACAATCATTAAGAATATTAGACACCGAAGTAGCTATCCCCTGTGGTGGAGATGCTTTGTTCAAAAATAGAATAAAAATAGAAATTATTATAATTTTATGAAAATCTGAGCAGGATTAACAAGATTTGAACAAGAGTGGAACAAGATTTGACAGAGCCTTAATGTTGTAATATCTTGAGACAATATCTGTAATATTGTAGTAAATATGTATTACCAGCACATAAACAGTCAGCCATTTTGTCAAAGCTAGTAACTGTAACTCGACATTTTGCATTTACCGTAGGTCGACACACAACATTTATTTATTGCTTGTTCTGAAATCCTGCCTAGTTGTGTAACATTGCATGGTCTGCCATAGGAGTTTATCAATTTTTTGTTTTAATCAAACTCAAGGACATGTTATGGTTAACATAATACACGCGTATCTGATTTTATTACATTGCTACAAAACAAATACTATATCATATGATATGTAGCATAGGGACATCAAAACAAATTATGTCATCCAGGATTTCTGAAAAAAATAAATCATGACATGTTATCAAATCACTGTTCATAGTCGTTTACTATTAACACTTTTCACTTCGTAGTTTACATCCTTAAAACTTGCAGGGCGATGGTTGTCTATTTATTTCTAAGTAAATCGAGTACTCGGTTACAATTTATATACTCATGTTCAGTTTGCAATAACTGGAAAGAAGTAAGCGGCATTTTGAGTATTGGTTTGCGTCAAGGTGACAGATGGTGACCTAGACATTTTTCCACTGGTATACCGTTTACAAATATTCAAATTATCACTATTATTCAGATCTGAATTTGTTTAGCAATTTTATTTTTAATTTAAGAAATGAATCTGTCATACATTATACTGGACATTGCAGGATGCCAAGAGTTATTAGTCGAAGAGTATATTCATTGCGGATGGGTGCGAAAACGAAGTTTTATCAACAAAATTGGCAGATTTAGATGTATGTCTGTATTTGGAATTGTCTTCAGTACTAATAAAGTCTTATAAAATCTGGGTATTTAAACAATAATCAAGTTCAATGACTTTGAAATGGAAATTGAAAAAAAGAAATCAAATTATTACTATTATGCATATATGTAATTGAAATTTACACGTATAATAAACACAATGCTTCCTAAAGTTCATCGTTAAACGTTTTGAATTAAGGTTTTTGTGAATGCTGGATCCACAGAACTAGCGCAGTAATGCGCCATGACATCACTTGATAAAACCACATAGATCAAATACTCTTATTTGTAATTAGTCCTGCACACAAAGAAAGGGTAAAAACAGTTTTGAATTTGGGAACATTTGTAGTATGGAGAAATATTGAAATATATGTGTCGTAGATATGGAATATACAATTTCTCTTGTGATTTAAAAATCCCATTTGATTAACAAAAAACTTAGATACTATAACATCATTAATCCAACCTTGATTGTGTTAATGCAGGGCCACAGGTTTATATGGTTCTGAGTAATGGCTGCGTTTATTATTTCAAGAATGAATACAGTAGGTCTCCTGCAGGAAAATTCTCTTTATATGGATATAATACGTAAGTATCATTCAGTATGTATTCAAATAAAAACTAAACATATGGATTTATTAAAATTTGTAATTTTACACTCCAGTGTTTTGATAAACTTTCAAAGGATAAAGTTTTGACATGTCTTATAACACTTAATACAAACAACAGCATATCTTTTTCTTCATGAAACTTCAATAAAACATTCAAATTAAACTACAAAATAGATATTTTCCACTATTCTAACACTAAATTTTTACATAACAAAAAGGTCTGTAATCATAGTGTAATATATTTAGATCATGAGGCATACATTGGATTTGTTACACATTTATTTTTATCATTTATTCAAATTTTGATTTTTGGTATTTTTATCATTTATTCAAATTTTGATTTTTGGTATTTTATTTCTAATCAGAGTTTGCAGAGAACAGGAATTGTCTGTGAAGCAAGCACCATGCGCATTTAAGATAATTCACACACACCTAGACGAATTTAAAACATACCTTTTTGCAACTGCGTCTGAAAAGGAAATGAAGGTACCATTTGAAGAAAACATTGGTCAAAGAATATATAATGTGTGTGGAATATAAGACTAGAAAGTCAGATCAACCAGGGTCTCCTCCGAACACCCACTGCACTAAAACAAAATTACCTGGAGCTTAAAGAAGTTTACCTGTGAAATTCATCTGACCTGTTCACCTCTATATGTTTGAAACTTTATGTAAATCATTTGAATTGATACATATAAACAAGAACAAATATGCAACCAAAAATTAAAACTTTGCAACCATGACATTTTGATTGCATTAAATTGGCAAACTTTTTTGATAATATAATCATAGCCACACATGTTTTGTGAAAATTGCCCATAATTACCAGATGCGTATAATTACCGGACGCGTTTAATAACTGGATACAGCAATGGAATTTAAGGAATATGCATAATGGAGTTATCAACATTGCTTTGCTCATACATCGTGTTAGAATTGTATATTTTACTATGTTGTAATGACAACATGAAGTTATTGACATATCGCCTCTTTAAAACAGCACAGATCAATTTCCACACTTTAATTGTAAAATAAAGAAAAAACAGTACTTATTATCGAACATACTGAAAAAGAAAAAAGTTTGTCCAGCGGTATTTATGTTTTGTTTGAGATAATCTAAGTAATATCCAACTCCAAAAATTTGATTTTTATTTGCTTGTGTTAACTTTGTCATGTGCTATTTTATCATTTATAAATATTATCATCAAGTTATGAAATGCCACTGGTAAAGTACAATGTTCTGCGATATATAACTTAAATTAATAAATTCCCGACAATTTCATTGGTTCACAATCCAGAAAACATTCTAGTCATATATCCATGAAGTGAGCGCTAATTAAGCCACGCCCAAGGACGGCACTACTTTTTGTTTAAATGTCGGCCATTTGCAATACACAAATGTGTTTTACATCGCTCAAGAAAAAAAAATAGATCGTCGTAGTGAAATTGATCATCAGTTACAATCACGAATGCACCTTATAACAGAAAAAATCTGATAGCAACTCCCAGTCTTCTATTTCAACCGCAATGTTGCATCAGCCCCAGGTTCAAGTGCATTAGTATCAGTTTTAAATTCAAGTACAGTTAGGCCTATGCCCAATCTGCTATCACTACTGCAGTTAGGCCTATTTGCCCTGCAATGGATATATTAACATTCTGGTATCATTGAATACCATTGATGCTCTCTCCACATGATTTATTTCTAATTCCTCTTTCAATAACTCTATTGTTAACATAAGCAGCCACACATTAACGTAACTCTGAGATTCGCCATTGTCATGATGACCTCTCAGAAAATAACAGTCTAGTGTTGATGGCGGTTGTCATAACGAAGAAATTAAAGCGCGACAGTATAACCTGTTTGTTTATATTATTTGGGAAAATAAATAAATAAACAAATAGTTTAAAAATTTACCGAATTGTTATTGAACTTTAAATATAAGCATTGATTCTATATTTTTCCCGGTTCACTACGAATTGACCAGAATGAAGACTGCACATTTGTGTAAGAACCGGAAAATTTTTTAGAACTAATGTTTAAATATTGATTATTTATACAAATATATTTCAGGAATGGATGAAGCATATAAAAGGTCAAATGGTAATGGCAAACGGACAAAAAGCAGATAATTATTATTACACATATAGGTATTACTTTTATACATTAAATAATCCATCCATTATCAACTTTAATACAGTATGAAATTCTTTCATAACAAACTATATTCACACTCCATTTTCTGAAGTTTACAAAATAAGAGATTGACAAGTGACGTAATGTACAGGAGAAAACTTTTGCTAAGACTAAACATGATTAGGTACAACAAAAGAAAGGACGTTTATATTTTATTTTCCCTTGTTTTAGTGCAACGGAAGCTTGAAGGATTTCTAACTGAGTTTTGTCTAACCAAAATATATATGGTCTATCAGTCTGATTTTGTTTGTTAAACTTTCACAATTTAAAAGAAAGTATTAAGAATTAATTATTGATTGGACAAGTGTTTAGGAGGCAGATCATGGGAGAATGAAACTGAACCAGAACTTTTTATCCCTGATTGTTTGTGAAAAGGAATTTTCTTAGTAAATATATAAAATTCAGATACCAAGGTATAAATTTTCAGGACGTCCAGGATATATTTAATTATTGAATTGTTTGCCCAAACTTTTTAACCGTCAAGTAATCGTGGCACCAGTGGTTTACATTTATTTATACATATGCTTATATCATTTAAAAGTACTAACATAATATAACATATATATTCCTCATTTTTGTTCAGTTATTTTAAGTTTGAAAAAATGTCAACCAATGTGGTTTTAAAAATAATATTTTTAATTAAGCAAGTTAAGATACAATAAGTGAAAAGAAACTGTAATGCCCAGCATGCTATATGAATTCTTCATGGCATTTATTACCTATATAAAACCATACAAGGGTCCTAACTTTTATATCGTTTATAATCTATATCGTTTGTTATTTATATTGGTTGTTACTCCTATTGATTTATATTTATATTGTTATATACATGTATATATATTGTTGGTTATCTATATTGTTGGTTAGTTTTATTTATATTGTTTTTTATCAATTTAGCTTGTTATCTATTTTGTTGGTTATTACTTATTTGGTTATTTATATTGTTGGTTGGTTATTTATAATGTTGGTTATTTATATTGTTTGTTATATATATATATATATATATATATATATATATATATATATATATATATATATATATATATTGTTGGTTATTTATAATATTGGTTATTTATATTGTTGGTTATTTATATTGTTGGTTATTTATAATCTTGGTTATTTATATTGTTGGTTATTTATATTGTAGGTTGTTAATAATGTTGGTTATCATATTGTTTGTTATTTATATTGTTGATTATTTATATTGTTTGTTATTTATATTGTTGGTTATTTACATTGTTTGTTATTTATTTTGTTTGTTATTTATATTGTTGGTTATTTATATTGTTGGTTGTTTATAATGTTGGTTATTTATAATGTTGGTTAATTATATTGTTTTATATATATATATATATATATATATATATATATATATATATATATATATATATATATATTGTTGGTTATTTATAATATTGGTTATTTATATTGTTGGTTATTTATATTGTTGGTTATTTATAATCTTGGTTATTTATATTGTTGGTTATTTATATTGTAGGTTGTTAATAATGTTGGTTATCATATTGTTGGTTATTTATATTGTTGGTTATTTATATTGCTGGTTGTTTATAATATTGGTTATTTATAATGTTGGTTATTTATATTGTTGGTTATTTAGAATGTTGGTTATTTATATTGTTGGTTGTTTATAAAGTTGGTTATCATATTGTTGGTTATTCATATTGTTGATATTTTATATTGTTGATATTTTACATTGTTTGTTATTTACTTTGTTTGTTATTTATGTTGTTGGTTATTTATGTTGTTGGTTATTTATATTGTTATTTTATATTTCTGGTTATTTATATTGTTTTTTATTTATATCGTTGGTTATTTGTATTGTTGTTATTCATTTTGATTTTCATCGATGGTCACGAATAGTTACTAATTTGGTTATTTGTATTATTGGTTATTAATTGGTTTGTTATTTGTGTTGGCTACTTATATCATACTGTCATTTATATCATAGGGTTATTAATAAGTGATTTCCATGTTGATTATATGAACATATTATTGATTAACACGGTTTTAGTTTATAAAATTATTTTAACTCCTCATCTTATTACCAAAGTAAGTTTATAAGAAAAATAAATTATTGATTAAAATTGGTCAACTTTAAAACGTGACTTTTACAAAAAAGTGCATTCATACTAAGTAATTATTAAAGCATATCATAATGGCAGATAGAAATTATTCAAGAAAAAAGATTAAAAGTAAAAGTTAAAGTTAATTTATGTATAATATATCCAATTTAACAATGTGTTGTATGTTGTAGACATGCTGTTAGTTTAAAACGTACTGCAGACGATGACAAATTTCTGACATACAAGGATTTAGAGCAGAATATTTATGAGGATTCGTCAACATTTAAACCTGCCACAGACTATTCTCTGACTTACAAAGTGAAACATAAAGATGAAGGTTAGTCAAATATTTCCTCATTGAATTTTAAGTGATAGTCAAAAAGTGAACATCATTTGACTCATTTCCTATACACATGCAGGTTATATCTATATGCTGTATTGTAAGTTTAAACAAATCGTCCGGATAGAATTTTTGTCTGCCAGACAGTTGTAAATATGTATTTTATAAAGAGAGAATACAGAAAACTTGAAGTATTTAGTGTGGGATATTTTTAATTTAACATATAAAGTTACATAGTATTTTTTTGTCCCAGTCGCTAGCTGAAAGGGGTATTTACTGATACCCTTGACCATCCTTCCTTCTTTCTGTCCTTCCGATTTTCTGCACTCTAACTTTATTTTTCCTCATCCAAATTTTATGAAACGCATACACATTGCTAAGAATCACAACATGAAGACAGTACAAATGTTTGCAGCTAGTCATTTATCTCTCTAGAGTTATGCACCTTATACCATGGGAAATTGCAACAATTTCATTTCTACTCTCAAACTTAAGTTTGTCTCATTCAAATTTTATGAATGTCGTAGACAATGGTCAGAAAATTTTATGAAATGCATGCACCATGTTAAAACCCAAAGCATGCAGACAGAAAGTGAGTCATTTACTGTTATAAATGCTTAGTTCACCAAATAAACAAGTAGAGCTAATAAAGAGATCAGAAGTAAAGGAACAAAATATCATCCAAGAGCAGAATAATTCAGTGGGAACAGCAGAACTTCTCAAAAAAAAATTTGTATAAAAAATAAAAAGTGAAAATATCAATATAACGCTCAGTACAAAAACACCAAAGACTTTCTTGTCTTTAAAAACTAGCAAATGCTCTCAGAATTGTTATCATGTATTGTAGGACAGCTTGAGTTTCATCAGATACTTTTGTCTTTTATTTCTACATATTGCAATCTCATTCTTCCTGCCAGACCGACGAAACTATCGTTATATATATATATATATCAGTGTCCTTTACACTCAGTTCAGTTACAGATTTTTAAATTTAAATTTTTAAAACACTACAGTCAATATATTTTCAATTGATAGAAACATTGGAAGATACAAATGGAAAATAAGACATTAACAGAAACTGATATTTATTTGTTAAGAAGTATGGGTATATGTAAAATCTGCTCTCTAAGTATAAGAAGTCTTATTCAAATTTGATGACATTCATACATAATGCTATAAACGACAACACTCAGACAATGTTCGAATTATGGCAGCCATTCTTTTACTGTTATGGAGTTATATTCATTCATAACTTGAAGAATTACAAAGTTTTTCGTTTCCACATTCTAAGTTAAGTATGTCTTATCCAAATTTGCTGTCACAAATGCTTAGTGTACCTTGTATAACAAGTAAAGCCAACAAAGAGATTAGACGTAAAATAACTTAACCAATACATTATTTAATAACTGAGAAGTCCACTGTACTCAACAGATCCAATCGGATGTAATTACAGTGAATATATTATTAGTTAATAGAAACATTTGAACAAAAACAGACTGGTGTGGATATTATATTAAGCGGAAGTGGAATTTTGCGGTCAGTATGGGCATTTGCCTGTAAACTCGTTTTCTATGTAGCCTTTTGCATTCACTGAAGACAATCAACATCTAACAAACATTTGTGTTTGTTTGTGTTACGCTTGATATATGTATATTTTTCAGTCTCTGGTGATGATGAGCATATGTCTCCATTCTCCCTTGTCTAATGTGTCAGTGTTTGTATGTGTGTATATGTGTTTGTGTTGTACTTTTCAGTCTCTGACGATGAAGATATATCAGATGCTCCACCACCCCCACCAAGAAGAGATCCGTTGAAGACTAGACCACCACAGCCTCTACCAGATGTTGCTTCATCATCAGAGGAAACGACGCCACCTGAACTTCCTAGAAGAAAAAGTCCAGCAGGTATTCACGAAAAGCTTGAAAAATCCGACAGTGGAGGGAAAACTGACAGTAGTAAAGGTATGTATATAATTATGTTGTAAATGTCCCACTTGCCTTGGTAATACTCTCATGTTGTATGATATCACAAACATTTTTAAAACTCCACTGTGATAAGTTGATTTGATAATCTTTTTTTTCTCAACATCATTACTTTTGTTTTTGAATGAATTATAAACTTTCAAATAGTTATCATTCACTATCATTTATCCCTTCAAATAGTTATCATTCACTATCATTTACACTAGATGGTACAAATAGTTATCATTCACTATCATTTATACCTTCCAATGGTTATCATTCACTATCATTTATACCTTCAGATAGTTATCATTCACTATCATTTACACCAGATGGTACAAATAGTTATCATTCACTATCATTTATACCTTCAAATAGTTATCATTCAATATCACATATACCAGGTGGTACAAATAGTTATCATTCACTATCATTTATACCAGATGGTACAAATAGTTATCATTCACTATCATTTATACCTTCAAATAGTTATCATTCATTATCATTTATACCAGGTGGTACAAATAGTTATCATTCACTATCATTTATACCAGGTGGTATCTTAAGTGAGGTGAACTTTAGGCGAGGTTCTCCAGCCCTTTATGATAAACATAGTACCACATTTATAGTTTTGTCAAAAGAAATAAGGGCAAAAACAAATGCCCAAGACGATTGTTTCTGTCAATTAGACTTCATCATTTGAGCTTGAATTTAAGACAGGTGTAGAGTTCCAAAACAAAACGTAGTACACAAAATCATTGAGTTTGTTTTATGAATACAATATAAAATTGCTAGTTAATGGCAAACAAGCTTGAATGTTTAGTGTGCATGTTATGAGGAAGCAGTCATTTATGATGAAACTGTTGCAAATTGTTATAAAGACGATCGAATGATCTTCATCATGTTTAGACTACTATGGGATATCTCGAGCAATATTTTGGCCATACATAATATACAACGTATGTGGTCTGCCTCAACATGTCTGACTGTAATATGACAGGGGGAGCTATGTCATTTGACCTTATTAGTTCACATTACTTTATAAACCAGTGTACAATTGCAGAAGGGTACTGATCATGTCTAATGGCCCAAATAGCACAGTTGCAAACTTCTAGAGTAATATTTATAATTAAATAAATGTAGATACCTTATTTGTCATTCTACTTTGCAGAACATAGAAAGAAATCAAACAGTGTAGATGTAGGTAGCAAAGGTGCAGAAAAATCACTCCCAGGGAAGGAAAACACAATAAATAAAGAATTACAGGTATATTTGAACAAATATAGACAAATTCCTGACTAAAGTATGATGGAATTGCTGCTGAAGTGTTCAGTGTACAGATATTATTCATCTGATTTATACAATTTTTTTTTCAATTTTCATAAAATTAAATAATTTTGAATTCATTTCATTTCAAGTTAAGTTTCATTTTTAGAGAACTCATATATCATTTAAATTAAAGTGCAATGATATTTCTGTAACAGTATTCAAAAAACTGAATCTCTGTAATGCATATAGCATTTAAATTTAATTTTTTCTTTTTCAGAGTGAATTATCAAATCAGTTAAGGTAATCTTTGCATGTGTTCGATCTATCTATCTATCTATCTATCTGTGTATGTATGTCTGTCTGTATGTCTGTCTGTATGTATGTATGTTATGTATGTATGTATGTATGTATGTATGTATGTATGCATGCTTGCATGTATTTATGTATGTATGTAAATTAAAAGAAAATATCTAGTGATTGGTTATTATGATACTTACTTTGTCCAAAACCACTCTGATCATACACATGAATACGCTGAAGTTGATATAAAAAAGATGCAGGAATTTCTAATAGACAATATATTTGTAATGTTCGGAGAAGTGGTCTTTCAACAATCTGTTGGCATTCCTAAGGGATCCAATTGTGCCCCTTTATTGGCCGACATGTTCCTTTATTCATGTGAAGCAGACCTCATTCAGAAACTGCTGAATCAAAAGAAGAAAACGTTAGCGGTGTTCTTTAATTTGACATTTAAATATATCTACGATGTTTTGTCAATTATTAATGACAATTTTCATACATATGTCAATGTGATATATCCCCCAGCGAACTAGAAATTAAAGATACAACAGAATCAAGCACACACGCTTCACACTTAGACATTTTACAAGCAACTAAGCGACAAACGCGACAGTTTTGGCTTTCAAATTGTAAATTTTCCACATTTAAGTAGTAATATCCCACAGTCACCGCATATGGAGTTTGTATTTCACAAATTATGCGATATACCAGGGCGTGTTAAACATATGGACATTTCTTGGGCTGTAAACATAGGGATATCGGAAACATTCTAAAGTGAAATGTTGAGTTGCCTTTTCATTGGTTGAGACATCTGTCTTAATTGTGATGAGGATTCGTTCCTCACGTATTTCATTTGGATTTGACTGTGGACTCATGCCAGGTGTGAGCGTTCGACACGGGGATACTTAATCTTCCATGCCACTTCATCCCACCTCTTGGTTTCCAGAGGTCCGTGTTTGTCCATTTTTATCAGTTTTGTATCTATATCCTGGACATCCTGAAGATTTATACTGGTATCTGAGATATATAAATATACAAATCGGGACTTTGAATCGACTTCGAGGTTTCAACATTTGAGAGATCGTTAATTTACTTGATTAATGAAGGGGGAAAACTGGACATGTACGAAACTTCGAAGTTTCGAGAACTTCGAGGTATCGACTTTCGAGTCATCGAGTAACCTATATATTTTATATATATTGTTCGTTAATATAATATCTATCTATTTATTTTGTGTATCATTGCCTTTCTGTAGGTGACACGAATGTGAAGACGTCACCTTTATCTCCAAAGTATGTCACTTAGTAATTATTTGTATAAAAAGACATAGTTTATGTGGGATCATTTTGCTAGAGTTTCACTCTTGCGCTTGGATGAGCACAGGTTTAATTCCTGGTGTTTTGTCACGTCTACAGTTTGGAAAATTTGAGGTTGTTTTTTGTCTTTTATGGAAATAAAAGACGCCAAATGTTTTGATTTTAAATTTGATATTTCTTGTCATGTTGATAAACTCATTTGCATAATGTGATACCACAGGTCAAAATTTGTGACACTACCCTGTTAGCTGGTGGTGTGAAAAGTGAAATAAACAAAGTATGGTATGAAAAGGCAATTTAAAATTTAGTGAAGTTGAAATCTCTTGATGATTTATAGATAATTCAACCAGAAATTGTCCATTTTAAGGAAAAAATTAAATGTAGCATCGAAAACGGAAAAACCAGCAGATGACTTGCCAATGAATGGCGCAGGCAAGCGGAAGCAGTCAAGGGAGACAATCCAAACACAGAAAAATGCAACAATTGAAAGCAGTACTTCTGATCTGACAAAGGGAAAAAAGACAGCAAAGTCGGGTAGCAGACAACAGGAAGAGAAGGAGACACAGATAGTAGTAGTTATCAAATACTTCTAGTTCTATATTTATACTTAAATATTTCTTATTTATATCATTGATACTCAAGGCAACTCTTTTACATGATATTGTTTTAGGGTCAAATGTAACCCACTAAGAATCAATAAACAGCTCGTGATCGTATAGATTTTATTGAACAGCAAGTGTAACATCAATAACACATACAGGCGACAGTAGCTTGTGTCAAAATGGCGGTCTCTCTCTCTCTCTCGGTCTCCCTTGCCTTCTAAAACTCTCATATACCATCATATACATGAAACATATTTTTACATTTCAATTTCACCATGTAGACTCATAATTAAATCATAATCAATTCATTATATAGAGTTACATAATGTTTTGATTCATTATAGTTCTCATATCAATGTCCACATTAGTTTGTTTTCTGAATGTCTATAATTCACACACGTTTAAAACAGTTCTTGATTCAGAGTTCATAATATGGATTAATATCAATTGACAATATTTAGTTCCATTTGTTATTTGGATTTTAATCTGTGTCAATTCATTTTCATGTAAGTATTATTTGAATTATAACACAAACGAATTTACGTTTAATTAACACATATGATATTTTATCATAAATCCTCTCCTGGATTATATAAATGTCAAACAATAATATATTTCATGCTTTGTATAATTTCATGCACAGTGTTTATATAATTAGTCCACAAAAATACAGTTTATCACTTCACTAACGTATACTCAAATATTAATTGTAGTTTATAACACACATGTCTATTTTGAATAAATCAAATTATAGTGGTAATAACACAAATATATCTTCTTTTATGGAAAGTACTCCTTATCAATAAAGTAATGTTTCCCACGGAAACTCCTCCTTGAATAATATTCTTCCCGACTCGTCCTGGAATAATGTTTGTTATAATAACTCTTTTGTTTGAAAATTCACTCACATAACACTGTGATATTTTCAATTTGATTGTTATAAATTCCTTCCGAGTCGATTAAATGTTCACGGCCGATTTTTCTTTTCCGTTAATTACTTGAATATTTGAAGCTATTTCAGACAGAGTTTATGATCGGGTTTCTTGCTCGAAACCAATCGTGGTCACCGATTTCAACATCTGTTAACGATCTTCCGTCAGGTAGCTCATCTACATTTTGTTCCTTTGGCGTCACATCGCCTGTCTTCTGTACTTTTTCTTACTTGGTACTTCTATCTTGCCTGGTGTTTGTTGACGTATGTGATTATGTAGAAAACTCAAAATGTCGTTGATTTTATTGTCTCTTGACATACAGCTTGTTTGTGGTTGACTGCTTGGTATTGTGCAACTGGCTTTGTGGAAGACTCAACTCTTCGTTTCCCCTATCATTTGACCACATATCTTAAGTTATTTTTCTGTTTAACAAACTATCTAAAACACCTATACCTATACTTAATTTTAATTTTGTTTACTAAACATAAATAGTATAACTGTCAAAATCATTGTTGTTGAAATAAAAAATACAGACAATAACCAAAAACTATCTTCTAACATTTGGTATCTTTTATATGTCATTAAAGTATTAGTTGTATATAAGAATGTTTTATTTTGTTTTAATTATTTGCCTCTTATTATATTTAGTTACCACTTTAAATTTTGCATTGTTTTACACATGTTATCAAAAGCTGAATTTAATGTTATCAAGATTCCTTTTACATTAGGGTCTATCTCATCTACTAACTTTTTATGACCTTTAACCTCATTTATTTCTTTGTTTTCTGTATCATTATCATGTTGCGTTTGTGTTTCCCAATCTTCTATTTTTGTATTTCTGTACATTCTTTGTAATTCTGATAAAGGAATATCATCTTCACTATCTGAATCATCTCGAATACATCGAAACCTTTTTACAATATTTTCACCTTTAACCTTATCAACATCTTCATCTGAAGATTCTGGATCTGGGGGTACTACATAGGTTGATTTTCTTAATGGTTTGTTTAGTTTGTCATGGGGTATCGCCTTATTATCTAGATTAGCTAACCTAAGATGTCTAGCGTGTGTTTTTGTTGTAGTTCCTGTTAATTGGTTTTTAACTATAAAATTTAGAGGTCCTTTCTGTTCTATTATCCTGTAATAAGGTGTCCATTTATTATCTAGTTTACTAGTTTTCCTCTGATTTTTTATATACACTGGATCACCTACTTTAAATTGAACTTCCTGACTACCCCTATCTGCATATTTCTTTTGTCTTTCTTTCGATTCCTGTAAGTTTTTATGTACCAACATAAAAGCTTTATGATGCTGTTGTAATGCTATTTTATGTTGATCTTCGCCATTATATTTTCTTCTGTGTTTAAGAATTGTATCTAATGGTAATACTACATCCCTGTTATATAACAAGTAAAAGGATGAGAACTTAGTAGATTCATTTGAATGAAATCTAACTGCTGCTAATGTTTGGTTTCAATATAAGTCCCATGGTTGGACATCATCAGCTATTTTCTTAGTCATTACATCATGGAGGGTTCTATGAAATCGTTCTACTTTCCATTACTTTGAGGACTATAGTAAGATGTTGTGATATGGTCTATATTTAACTCTTTTAGTGTTTCTTGTACTGCTTTATTTACATTTTCTGATGCGTTATCTGTTATTATCTTGGAAATATTTCTTCTAATATAAGATGGACTATATTATCAGCTGATTTATCAGGTACACTAAAAGCTTCTGGCCATCCAGAATATAGATCTATAAATGATACGATGTATTTGTTACACGATAAGGTGACTGGGTATGGTCCTGATAGATCTAAACCAATTTTAGCGAAAGGTTAGGGTGGAATATCCGTTTTCTTAAAAGGTGGAAGTGTTTTTCTTTGACTTCTAGTTTGACACGTTACACATTGTTCTACATTTTTTGCAACTTTTTAGGTCTAATAATGTCATATGTTTTATCTACTGCCATATGTCCAGCAAAATCATGGTGTTGCTTAATAACAATGTTTTCTAGATTTTCAGGTATATACAGACTAATCTTTGGATCTTCTGAATCTTGTTGTGATAGAAAGTATAACAAATCATCTATCACCATTAAACTGTTTTGTTCTCTCTTAGTGGTCCCTCCATTTTCCAATTTCACTTTAAGCTTTGCTATGTTTTCATCATTCTCTTGTACTACCTTTATGTTTATATCCCCTGGTAGATCTGTAAAGGGTTTAACTAAGTCATCAGGTGGATCTATCTTACAGCTAGCGTATTTCCTAGGTATGAACTTATTTGAATTTAGTGCTCCTATTTAAAAGAATCTATCATCTATTTCCATCTCTGTATCTGACTCGACTCAGAATTATCAATTGTTTCTTGACTGTCTGGTATTCTTGACAACAAGTCAGCACAACAATTAAATCTACCTTCTATATACTCAATCTCACAGTTGTAACCTGCAATACTGAGAGCCCATTGCTGTATTTTCTTATTTTGCATTGGTGAATCTAATAGATACTTCAACGGACGGTGATCCGTGCGTATCAAGAATTGGGCATCGTGTAAATATAAGTCCAGTTTCTTAAGTGCAAAGGCTATTCCAAAACACTCCTCTATTGTGGACCATTTTGTTTGATATTTACTTAATTTATGAGACAAATAATAGATAGGCTTTTCTTCTCCAGTATCTGTAATTTGTGTAAGACAAGCGCCAACACAAGTATCGCTTGCATCTGTGTATAGCACATAAGGCTTGTTTGTATCAGGATAAGCTAACAAAGGTACCACTGTTAGACTGTCTTTGAGAAAATCAAAAGCTACTTGAAATTCTTTTGACCATTTGAATCTTGCATATTTCTTAGTTAACTCAATTAAAGGCTCAGTTATCTTTAAAAAATTTGGAATGAACCTCCTATAAAAACTACACATGCCAATAAATCCCCTTATCTCTCTACAATTTTAAGTACAGGTAATGATCTTATAGCTTTCACTTTCATTTCATTAGGTCTTACTCCCTGGTCACTAACAATAAAACCTAAGTATTCTATTTCTGTTTTAAAGAAGCTACATTTCTTTAACTTCATTTTTAAACCATGCTGCCTGATCTTATTTGAATATGTTTTAGATGTTCTTTTGAAAATATTAAGATGTCATCCAAGTAAGCAGTGGCAAAGTCCTCACATTCTTGTAATACTATATTCATAAGTTCTTGGAAGACAGCAGGTGCATTACTTAACCCAAAAGGCATCACATTAAATTGCAATAACCCTTTGTGACAAGTAAATGCTGTATTCTCTTTACTATCTTCATCCATTTGTACCTGCCAATACCAACTCTTAAGATCTAAACTTGTAAAATGTTTTGCTTTTCCTAACCTAGCTAAGATGTCATCAATCAAAAATGAAAAAGGAAAAGATATAGGTTTCACTATCTTATTTAAAGATCTAAAGTCCACACACATTCTTTTAGATCCGTCCTTCTTACCAACTACAACTAATGGAAAAACCCATGTTGACCTTGACCTTTCTATAATACCTGCATCTAACATTTCATCTACTGCTTTGTCAATCACTTGTCGTTTGTTAAGGGGCGTTCTATACGGCCTATTTCTGATTGGTGGATGGTCTCCTGTATCTATTTTCATTTTTACTGTATTTGTATTTCCTAATTCTGCATCTGTTTTCGCAAAGATATCTTTGTTTTCTTGCAATAAACTAAAAATACTTTTTTATACTCTGAAGTTGCATCAGTATCTTTAAAAGAATCTATATCTCCTACCGTATTTTCTGGACTTAAGGCTGTTGATTCTACTTGTATCTCATCTATTTCTAAAGCTCTAACCTTCCCTATCACTTGACCTCTTTTTAACCTATAATATTTGTTTGTTTGATTTATAACTAATACTGGAATATTTCTATTTCCTGTTACTTTGACTCTTGAACTACAAGTCCTGGGTCTCCTAGAAGACATCCATCATTGATACTTGATATTTCAAAATGTTCTGTATTTCTCCTATTAAATGCCCTATTTGTTTTAACAAAACATATTGTTTTAGTTTGTGGTCTTAATGTAGTTGCTTTTGACACTCTTACAATAGATGATATGTTGGTGTCATCTTCAAATTTGACATAGGTTCTCCCAATTCTCAAACAGCCTAGGTCAAAGTATAACCTTACTCCGTTTTGTCTCAACCAATCCCTATCCCTATCCCAAGGATAAAGTTTCTTTTCAAACCATCTGTGACATAAAACTTGTGATTCATGGTCAACTTACTCATCGTAAATTTAATATTTACTGCACCTATAACCTTGAGTGATTGACCATTCACTGCCATTGATTTGGTTTTTCACTAATAACCCTAGCCTTGATTGGAAGATTTTGGAAGCACTTTTTACTAATTAATGAAACTTCTGCTCCTGTATCTACTAAAGTTCTAAACTTTTGTTTTTGTATCCAAAGTACACATGAACTAGGATTTCCTGCCAAATGAATTTCATAATTTTGATCTAATGTATCACTTAATTTATTTATCCTACTTTTTCTTAATTTACTACTACCACTCTCCTTATTGGCTTCCTTATAAGGAGAGCTTACTAGTTTCCCTGTTCCCTATATTGAGACCATTGCTGTCCTAATTGTTGGATGGGTTTTTCTGAATTTTGTTCACTTCTTGCAGGTGGTACAGGGAGCGCCAGTTGCCTATTTGACTGAGGTGTTGTGTAATTTTGCATAGATGGAGCCGGAAATGCTAACACTTGATTGTTTGGCCGAGCATGCTGGTATTCAAACTGTTGAGGTCGAGGGTTGAAGTTTTGTCTTTTTTGATAGTTATTTCTATAATTTGCTCTACCCCTGCCACGATTAGATGGTGGTCCCTGATTATATTGCCAATATGGTATCCAATTGCGAGGGTTAATTTTACGATTGGGACAATTTCTTTTGAGGTGACCAATCATGTGACATACCCAACATTCTGCACCTAACACCCAGTCTGGTACTGACTGTTGATTTTGTGTCTAATTTGGACTACTTTGCTATCTCTGAGCATTGGAATTTTTTTATTATATTTAAACTTGACATGTTTCTTTTTACTAAATCGTGATATTTGTGGGTTATCGTCACTGTCACTATCATCACTATCAGATTCATCCGCGGCATTTACGTCTATGTTTCTGGGACAATTTTGAGTAGTATGACCTTTCCTCATGCAAGTTTTACATAATTTATTTCTTAAATGATCAACTTCCATTGGCTGAATATCTCTATCATCTTTTTCTGTGTTTAATCTGAACACATTTTGCGAAGTTTCTAAAGTTAATGAAATTTGATCCCTGATATTTTGCTCACGTTTTTCTACTTTGACAGCAGCGTCTAAAGTTGCTGGTTCTTCCCTAATCAATTTCATTTTTAGATAGTCAAATGTGACACCCTTACAAAAAATATCTATTAATTGCTGTTCAATTAAGTCTCTTGTGTTTTTGTTTTTTCTTTGTTCTGATGTATAGACATCTTCAGATGCCTGAATTATTCTTTCCCCAAACATTTGTACAGATTCATCTGTTTTCTGTTTTAAATTTCGAAATTTTGCCAATGCCTGCATTCTATTTGTAATTTCCCCAAACTTATCCTTTAGTAATTTCTTCAGGTCCCCCAACTGGGTAAATTTTCATTATTTTCTTGTTCTATCAAATACCTCCTAATAAAATCTGCTACTGCTCCTGAACATGTCACTAAAGCTACACTTGGCATCTTCTCTACAGTTAGCTCTACTAAGTTAGCATATCTTTCAATGTCAGAAATCCACGTTTTGAAATCTCCCGGTTTACCCGAGAAGTTTTTATCACCTGATGCACAGGTACTGCCATAGTACTAGCCATATTTGGAAACTGTTTCATTATCTGATCAAATATTTGTTTCTCTTCATTATCATTTTTATTGTCTGTATTTTTGCATCCAAATCCTGTAAAAAAATTCTGTAAAATTTGCTCTCTGATTCATTATTTTCTGTTTCAGTTTGAAATAAGCTTTTCCTTTTAGCTTCATTTAAATCTTGTTTATACATTTGGTCCTCTATATAATCTAACTCTTGGGCAGTATCTCCTAACTTAATTTCACTTCTGCTTTCTGACATTTTAATTTTAAATAAATTGTCGAAAATCTAAGTTAATTCTTAATTGTTGTTTTAAATCTATTTATATTATAGAGTAAGGTACTTTGAATTGCTAAGTTTTACTGTAATTAATCAATACATGCCTGTTGTATCTAAACTACTAAACATTTAATTAAACTGTACCCAAAATTAACAAAGTTTTAATCTTTCTCATTTAACAAGGTTTTCACTGTATCTAAATTCACAAAGTTTTAAGAATATTGCTTAACCAAAGTTTTAAATGTTTATTCTAATTCAAAATGAGTTTTTGGTATATTAAAATAATCAAAATATGATTTAAAATATAAAATATATAATGTTTGACTAAAAAGTAGATAGCTAAATTTTAGACTTTGTCAAAAAGAAAAAGTTTTCCAAATTGTGGTAAAAATTAATAGAGTACTGAGAAAAGTATAAGTCTTACCTTAATATCCAGGTCTTCGGCACCAAATCGATTCTTGTAACCCACTAAGAATCAATAAACAGCTCGTGATCGTATAGATTTTATTGAACAGCAAGTGTAACATCAATAACACATACAGGCGACAGTAGCTTGTGTCAAAATGGCGCTCTCTCTCTCTCTCTCTCTCTCTCTCTCTCTCTCTCTCTCTCTCTCTCTCTCTCTCTCGGTCTCCCTTGCCTTCTAAAATCCTGGTGCTTTTATACGAAGGTCAATTCCGAACAACATAGAACACCAGAATTCTAGAAGTTTCTTTCGCATTCTGAACAACAAAGAACCTGAGAAATACTGGCGCTGTGCATATCAAAATCTGTCAAAGTTTCACCTTCCGTGACCTTTTTACACCATCAAAATTAGTACAATTTTAGTACATTATATTATTTAACATTACAATCAAAATTTGTTTACTGAGGATGACGATGACAGATATTGACCTATTTAACCTTGCAGCTGCAACAATTGCGGAAACTTCATTCCGATATTTATTTTCGATGCTTATGTGTTGACAAGTTGTTTGTCCAAAACATGAATTTCATTGTGTAACTAAATCAGCTGCCCGTATTTTTCACTAAATACATGTTACGATTTATCACAGGGCA
Source organism: Atrina japonica (assembly GCA_030159075.1). NCBI lineage: Eukaryota > Metazoa > Mollusca > Bivalvia > Pterioida > Pinnidae > Atrina > Atrina japonica. Next base: position 709,307 of record BROG01000330.1, on the reverse strand, counting down.
CACCAATTTTATTATCTGTTTATATTTATTTACAAGTTAATATTTTCTTTTACTTAAAGTATTTTCCTCTCGTACCTCATTGTGTTACACAAACTTTTATTTTAAAAAGTTATGTTCTGGTAATAACTTAGTGAGGGAACAATGTATGTAGATTTAAATTGTATATATATATATATATATAAGATCTACTGATAGTGTTACATTGCTCCCCAGCAATGACTTTGTTGTGGCTTTGTTCAGGAGGATGACGACGACGATGATGATATTGATAGTCAGACTTATTGGGAAGCAATATATTACAACGATTCAAACAAAGAGAAAGCTCAAGAGTAAGTAGCATATGTATTTTGACTGAAGATACCAAAGAATCTATATGTGGGAGAGGTGGAAGAATTTTATATATTCATATTGTTTGGAATATATCTGGATGGAAACCAATATACAGATGTGTGTATATTTATGTTTTGAAGTTTACAAGTCAACTCATTTGGTAAATAACGTTAATAAGCGTTTTAGTGATATCTTCTAAAGAAAATGAAATATCCCTTTAAACCATGGTGTTTTTATTTCTGTTAAATACATAATTTTTATCAAAAACATTTTTTTTCCATTTAGAAGGTTTTGTAGACATATATTTTAATTTCAATGCCTTACCCTCCCCTTCAATGAATTCATTTATAAGAGTACTTTGTTTTATTTAATGTATGAAGTGTATGTAGGCTTTTTGTGTAAGATAATGAAGATGTAGGTAAAGAAGTCATAATTGAGTCATTTGGAAAACATGAGAGATTTAACTACTGTAATTCATTTAAAAATCTTGATTTCCTTTTTTCCATATTTTTTATTATTGTATTATTTTATTATTCTTGTCAAAATTCATTATTATCAAATAATTTAAATTAACTTTATTCACTTTACCTAATTAGTATTACCCCATTTTAATTCTAGTTGTTACATAAAATATTTGCACTATATTTATTTGCTACAATCCATGAAATTTGTGTTTTATCTTTATTTATTTATAAAGTAGAAAAAACTGTTAAGTTCTATTATTTCTCTGAGATCTACTTTTAATGATGTTTCAGATCAATTTATTATAAATAGTATCATCAGCAGCAAAATTTAACACGATAAAATTAATGAATATTCCTTTAAACTTCTGTTTTCTTTATTCTTATTTATTGTATTTCAAAAATATACAGATATGGGGGTCACCTTTTTTCTAGCCACCGCGTTTGATTATGGAAGACAGATATCGTCGTGATTAACGGTAGCAGTAATATTGTTTGTAAATTTCCTAAACCATTTTTATGGATTGTCTGAATTAATAAAAATCTAGTACACTATTAATAGAATTGCACGATATTATATCAGATGCCTTTTCGAAATCAAGACGTAATAACCGTCCGGGTTCTTTATTCTGCTTTATATCATAAACTATTCTAGTACTGTCTTTCATAAAACGAACTGAATACTTATTGAAAAATAATTCGCAATGTCAGATGAATATTTTATTTATGCCGTTTACAAGTGTTATTGGTCTCCAGTTTTGTTAGTACATGTCTCAGTTTATTGCGTTTGGGACATATTTTTGTGTAATTGATAATCGCCAGTAGTAGAAAGGTGCTTAATAGACCTAACAACCAGGTACCCTAAATCCTCCCAGTCCTACTTTTGTCTGCTGTTAATTTTGAGAAATTAGAAGACACAAATCTAGTGAAGTTTGTTTTGAAGGTGTTTTTCCCTTATATACCTTTTGCTTTCAGGATGCATATTTCTACAAGGATCTTATAAAACGTGTTCCTCCATAATATTGGGAAAACTTTTCTTTATCAATTAAGATTATGATTTAGGTTTAGGATGTCACCCTTTTCTTTATCAATTAAGATTATGATTTTAGTTTAGGATGTCACCCTAAGGATGTCACCCTTTTGTTTATCAATTAAGATTATGATTTAAGTTTAGGATGTCACCCTAAGGATGTCACCCTTTTGTTTATCAATTAAGATTATGATTTAAGTTTAGGATGTCACCCTTTTATTTATCAATTGCGATTGTGATTTAAGTTTAGGATGTCAGCCTTTTCTTTATCAAAAAAGATTATGATTTAAGTTTAGAATGTCAACCTTTTATTTGTCAATTAAGATTATGATTTATGTTTAGGGTGTCATCCTTTCACCCCTACAAACTATAGTGGACTGTTCTAAATAAATAAGAACACACCAATAATCATTAGCAATGAAGGGTTTAAATGCTTGTTGCTGTTGAACTTTTCAATTACTTGTGTTTGTCGTTGTTCATAACATGTTATTTAATATTTAACGTTGCATATTGTTATTTTAATCACAAAGGATAATCAGAAACATTGCTGAAGATGGTACATTCCTAATAAGGAACAGTGAAGAAAGTGGACAGGTTGGTTGTGATATTTCTTAAAAAAGTTGATGTGTTTTGTCTGGTTTACTTTACTATCTTACATTTATCTATAATTAATTGTTGAATAGATGTGAATAGAGTTTAGACCTATTCAACTATTCAACAGATAGCCGTTGAATAGATGAATAGATTTTATCTATTTCACTGCCGAGCTGTCATCTGAGCAAACATAAACACAAAATCATTTAAACCTTCGAACAAATTAATATTTTTCTGTAATATTTCCAACAAGAATTATACAAGGGAATTTTAATTCTTAAATCCTTTCCTGATTTTAAGAAATATATAGATGTTGAGTTTTAGGCACATATTCAAATTCATTATCATGTTTTTGTTTAGATCCTTGAATCACATTACTCGCCTGAATTTCTGGTTAGCATATTTGAAATTCTGTACAGCATCTGAACAAATGACCTGTTTTTTCACATGTAACCTGCTCATCGGTGTTTATGGCAGACATACTTGTAACTGTGGCAGCACGTACAGAATTATGTGAAAAGAAACCCTCTATTCCTGCTTTGATAGTTAATCCCCTTTCACGTCTCTAATACCTGGCCTAAGATTATTTCTCTGCATAACTTTTCTATTGTTTAATTAGCCATCCTTCAAATGAATTTACAGTCCATTTAGAGTTTGCTTGTTTTCTATGTAAATCTTTATTTCGTAAAGCTATATTTTTCTTTTATCTGGAATTGGCTCCGAAAATTGTTAATTTGTTATTTTAAGAATCGGTTATTTCTGTTGTTGATAATTTTTCATCATTAGAAATAATAACTAATAATTGCTTAAATCCCATTAAAAGTGATTAGCAGCCTGAGTAGGTCAGTTCGTTGTCCAATAAAAGTAGAAAATATGTGGCAGGGTCATATATATTATGTTCCTACTAGCTTGAGCTAGTGGGGTCTCCCCTTTAGCTCGATCGGTAGAGCACCAGACTTGTAAACCAGGGGTCCTAGGTTCAAATCCTAGCAGAGGCAGTATTGGTCTCTGTTACATATATATATATATATATATATATATATATATATATATATATATATATATATATATATTTACTTTCCTCAGTTTAATTTGCATCATCTATTTCTTTTCAGGTTTTAGTTGTATTTGCTGAAAACATGCCAAGGAAATATAAAATAAATAATGAAGTAAGTAGTATTTAGAATTGGTAACACTTATTGTTGCACACACATATAGTTAAATATTTATATAATGAGACTAATGGCACTACCCAAACTAAAGCAAATATTAAAAGTAATTTATTGTTCGTCTTATGGATACCATTGGTGAGAAAAAAATGTTTTCATTCCCATTAAAACTACACTTACACTATACCGTATGTCAGATGAAATATCTATGGTGCTCAAATTTTAGTATGCACTGAAACTGTTTTTGCACTCATGACAATTCGTGATTTCTATATGATAAATATTTTGTTTGTTCCATTCTCAACATCACCAACAGTTGTTTTGTATCAACAGATGACTGTGAGCCATGTTGTCTGATTGACACTTATGAAGTTAGCCCAAAGACATAAAACTTCAATTTGACATTTTCCCTTACCATTTACCTGATAACAGTTGTGTTATGAAGTCTATTACCTTATGCTGTAATTCGTTGATAAATTTGTTCATTAAGATATATTATTTCCATTGATACTTTTGGGGGTGTTTCTCCCATTATATAGTAATTTGTAGATTCTTTGTTAATGAAATTTTTACGTGGCATCAGTAACTTCACAGTCATAAAAAGGCGAGATAATAAATGATTCGTGGTCTTTCTAAATCCATCCATTATAGCTCTATGTATCTTTATTATGGACTTCTTATTGCTTTCAGTCCCCTCATATATAGGAACAAAAAATATGTCGTAGAGGAGCATTATTTTCCTGTTTTGGTATAAGATATTTAGCTACACATATTTATACACGACAAGCAGGTGCCCGTATATACACTTTTCAATATAGATAACGAAATCAGTGCTCATGTTAAGGCTATTTAACTTTCCAGGTCCTCTAAGTACCCGAGTAGCATTGTCTATTCCATTATGACAATTGATCTTTGATAAGGATATATTGTTTTGGTTCGTCTGTTTGTCTGATTGTTGTTTGTTTGTAATAATATATTTCCGCTAAATAACTTGAGTCTATGTTTCTTATTATTAAGCAAAGTTATTATGTTGCTTCAAATGAATTCCGTTATGGCCAGCTTTCTTTACCATTAGCCAGAGTTACGTAACTTAAAAATCTTCATTAACCCTTTAAACTCTACAAAACATAATAGACTGGTCTAAACATACAAAAGGTCATACTATCTATATACTTAGGGTTGTAAGGATGAAGAGACTTATTTCTTTTAATACTGTGTTTAATACATGTCTGTATATATATAAAGTGTATAACATAAATTCTCTCATTGAAATTGTAATAAGATTTGTTTCCTTTAAGGGTGATGACTACTACCTAAAAAAGAATGGTCCGCATGCAGATTCAGTGGAGATGCTTATGTATATATATCACGAGGAATGTCTACCAAATGTGACTGTCAAACTGACAACACCGTACAAATTTCATTCAAAATATGCAAAAATTAAATAAAGACAATTTCCATATGACAACAGGATGATAAACTGGAGAGACAGTTGAATACATATATGAAGTCCACGACAAGAGACCACCAGCATGTGGTGCCTTTGTTTTATATAATGTAACTGTGTATACCACGCTTAATATTAGGCATCATTTGTTATACTTACCATATTAACAACTTCCCGTTGATTTCTCAACACATTTTATTTTCCTATGCCTGTGAGAGATTCTGGTAATTTTACTTATTCAACATTCCCCTGTCTTATCCTTGAATGAGACAGCTTTATTCAGTATCCCCCTTGCCCTATCCTAGGATGAGATAGCTTTATTCAATATTACCTTGTCGTATCCTAGGATGTGATAGCTTTATTCAATATCCCCTCGTCATATCCTTGGATCAGGTTACTTTATTCATTATCCCCTTGTCCTAGGATCTGGTTTCTTTATTCATTATCCCCTTGTCTTATTCTAGGACGAGGTAGCTTTATTCAGTATTTCCTTGTCTTATCTTAGAATGAGGTAGCTTTATTCAGTATTTCCTTGTCTTATCTTAGAATGAGGTAGCTTTATTCAACATTCCCTTGTCTTGTCCTAGGATGAGGAAGCTTTATTCAACATTCCTTTGTCTTATCCTAGGATCAGGTAGCGTTATTCAACATTATCTTGTCCTATCCTTGGATGAGGTAGCTTTATACATCATTGCCTGTCTTATGCTAGGATTAGGTTGCTTTATTCAACATTATCTTGTCTTATCCTAGGATGAGTAACTTTATTCAATATCCCCATTGTCGTATCCTAGATAAAGTGTTTCATATGGCACAGAATTGTTACAGTAAAATCCACGTGACCTGTCGGGGCAGAGTCATATGAACCCTTTCTTGACCTCTGCAAGTTTAAAAGTTAGATAATAAAGCTAAACAACATTGAAATTACACATGCTAAAGTAATTGTTCTTTTTTGTGACGATGTTTACGAGTATCCAGTGAGGAATAAAACCTTTTTCCTGTGCAGCTTGTCATAACGGAAAAGTGAGTAGAATCATCAGTATGATAATCAAAAGGTTACTCCGCCCAGCTATCATATGTGAATCGGACAATAGTATATCTATAACCAAACTGATCTAGGAACACAGTGTACTCTGTTGTCTTGGTAGAGAATATTTGTGTCAGATTCTGTATAAACAACACCATATTATTTATTCGTTTTATATAGATGTCAGAACAAATTATCAATTGCTAGTCAAAGTGTGAGATATATAGAAATCTCAATCAAACTAAGTTATGGTCTGCATTGATATTTCTCTAGCCAACACTATAACTAGCGATTAATTCTACTAGTATTGGAAAATGAGACAAAATATTTATTCTGTTTTGTGTTTGTATTATTTCTTTCATGATAGACGGGGCTTTTATATTGTTTGCTAATTATATTAGCAAGCTTAATACATGAATTAATGCTTGCTGATGCATTTTATATAAACTAGTACTCGAGGCGGAAAAATATTTCAAAAGGATAAACTATGACTATGTCTAGTGGTTTTAGTGCAGTTTTCAATATTTTTTCCAATTTCACATATTGATATTTTATAACAATGAAATTCATACATGTACATTTGATACTCCAAGTGATTTGTCATGGTAACATGCTAATTATCTGTCTTCAGATCTTTGTCGAATTTACTGTTTTACTGTTCACTGTTTGACTTTGTGGAGACCCTCCAAAACTTATAGTTATATTCCAATTCATTTCTGCTTCAGCTTACAATACTAAACACTACGAAATGCCGTGTTTTATATACGTGCACTTATATGATGACACATTCACACACCATTAGTAATTTTTTATGTAAGATTACATCTAAAACGAGGCTATATAAAATGTCTGACATATGAATTGAACCAGAAATCAGACATGCCTTTTTAACCATCTTATCATTAACCAAATGATGGCCAATTTTATATTTGATATGTACATCTTCAAGTTGAACATTTTTCGAGAGTTTACTTAGCTTTGTTTCTGAATTTAAAGAAACAACAATATTTATATTTTCATCGCAGAATACCTTGAGTGTAAATGTTAATTCGAGCTCAAAAGATGAAATCTTTTTGACAGAAACAATCGTCTTGACCTTTTGAACATTTTTGTCAAAATTATAACTTTGGTATTATATTCTTATTTATATAATATTTATTCTCCTAGAACTATGTTTCCTGATTGCGTTTATATTCAAGGTTTTTTTTTCTAAAGTCTTCATCGTTCTAAAAACTGTTTCTTTCATTTTCAAATGTGGAGAAAAAAGACCTTAATGACATATCTTTCAATCTGAAAATTTATCTATTTATATTTAATTGATAACTTTTCCATAACAATATACCTTGATGATTTAATTGTGTTATTATGTGTCTACTTTGTATCAAATTTATATTATCAAATCAAGACATCATTTTTCTTGAGACATTCAGATTTATACCCTTTAAAACTCTGTAGAATATGATTCAAATACTGTACAAGGGTTTAATTTCACGGATTGTAATTTTCACGTTTTGCTCTCAAATTTTTATTCGCTGATATGAAGCTACTCAAGATACACCGGCTTCTGGTAGCCTGTAAAATAATATGTATAGCCACCTATGGACTCGATTCTTGGTCATTTTCTTTATTTTTCTGTATGTATTCATTGAAATTAAATAAATTCCGTTTCCGTGCCTCACAAAGCATTTGGATTTGGACTTTGGTTAGACGATGAAAATAACTGCTAGTGAAGTGGCACTGTATCTTGGCGGGAATTACAAATTTATGCCTTTTAATATTACTGCATGAAATTAATTAATTAATTACAGAGGCATTGATAATGAATTATGCATAATATGTAAATAGCGGACTCCCGATAGATGTACAAATTTTTTATTACTATTTATAAAGCGTCATAATAACGAATGTTTATGTAGACAATGGCATGATACCCAACCACCGCGTCTAAAATCATTGTTTGATAATTGAATTAAGAAAAAACAGAACAAATATTCGTTTACTCACCTAAAAAGAAAAGAAGCTTATAATTACAGACAAAATTTTAAAATAAGAATACCTTGCCTTACGCTTAAAAGTTTTGTTGATCTAGTACGGATTCGTATCGTTAGATCATAAAACCTCAAAGGACACTTGATCAACTCTATCTTCGACGATCGATTGCCGAATTGAATTTCACACGCTTGTATGATAAAACAGCATAAAAACTTTTATCATTTTGATATTGCCGTGCCATACATGAAATACGGACGAATTGACCGCGATCTAGTACATTGTACGTGTTATAAGACATATATGTTCACTCTACGGAGTCACTCTAAACACCAGTACATATAATTTGATCAAACAGTTATTCACTGTTTCTTCAATTCACGGATTTATTAACGTTGTGAATATAGTGAATATTAAAACACAACAAGTTATTTCTCCCCCGTACAGTATTTTTTGTGACAGTGGCATAATTGTCTTCATTAAGCATGTACTTCCAGGGTGGGTGGGTGGGTGGGGTGTGTGCGTGTGTCAGTGTGTACGAGGTAGTGTGTGGGTACGTGTATCTGTGTATGAGGTTATGTGTGAGTGTGTGTATAAAATGAACATTTTTCAATTATATAAGTTATATACTTATGTATTATACTAGTTTTACGTTTTCTGTATTTATTATTTTGATCTAGTTTAATCTTACCTTAGGATATATTATCCATCATTCGTATATATGTAAACACATATGTACTAGATTCTGTCATTTTGTTCCCACTAGTATATAAAATAGTTTTCACTGAAGAGATTTGATCCGTTCTGGTTTCATAACACACTCCCTCTGTAGCAAATGTTGATGAATTGTATATTTTCTTATTTATTTTAAATATTAAATGATTAAAATGTTGAATTACATTGAAACTTTTGTGTCGAATTCAGTCACAAAATTATTTGGGAGTAAGTAAAATTTCATGTTATCGGTTTGTTTCAGAGTACTTATTTTCATTAGGTCACCTAAGCTGAAAGCTTATGGTGACTGTTTGCGGTCGCTTTTTAAATTTTCACATTGTCGACTTCTTCTCAAGAACCAGGTGGCCAATATTCACCAAACTTGGCATATAGCATCCCCATACGAAGCCGCAAAACTTTTCTGAATGAAAAGGGACTAGGACCCATAGGGCCCCGAAATGGGGCTAAAAAGGACGAAAACTTGATACAATTTTCTTCTCATGAACCAATGATCAGATGACTTTCACATTTTGTACGCATGATTCTAAAGTCAAAATCTACAAAGTTGGCGAACGAAGATGAAATCTGTCCATAAACGAGCCACTAGGGGGCGCTTCAACAGCGCATGGTACAATTGTATTTAAATTGTTTAATAACTCGAGACCAATCGACTTTATGTATACAAATATATATGAGGAAGTTGTTAGGAATTATCTTAGATAATTTTGACAAAATTTCAAGGTCATGGGGTCAATGGTTAAGGTCACAGACACCTAAGAAAACAGAAAGAATATTTTTTTTGTCAAATTTTAAACATTTTCGACCAGATTTCAAAAACCAGTTGACAGATTTTAACCAAACTTAACTCAAAATTTTTCTCAGGTGACCGTTAGGGCCCATTGAGGCTCTTGTTTAGTTGAGTTTTAACTTTTTCTGCCTTTGAATAGCGATGAACAACTTCGCATGGGTGGAAACATTATTATGAAATTATTCTAAATAGAAAGGATGTGTATTTTTGTATTATTTGATTTTTCTCCATTTAAACTTTACTTTGCGTCTCCTGTCAACTTTGCGTCAACTGTTTCAAATTAATCCATGAAGTTCTTTGGAATGTATGTTATTTTCTCGTGTCTTTGAAACAAATTATTGTTATGTATTGTTTAAAACAATTTTGAAATGAATTAAATTTCGCTTTTTCTTTTTATTTATTAATTTCAATCTTATTGGTAATATTGAACAGAAAGCGTAAGTTTACTAGGAGTAAGAATGAATCATTTCTTTAGCGATCTAAAAATGGTATATAATGATTATACATTTAAACAATATCCCAGAATACCTAAACATGAAATACATTAATCAAACTATTTTTGTGCTCACTAAATTTTAGCATTAATCAATAACCAGTTGCATGGTGATATAAGCTATCACCGTATAATTTAAGCAGAGTAAGTAGGGTGGGTACCAGTATGGAAATGAAACCAACATGCTGACGTTACACACTGGTATTAGCAAATATTGGTCCTTTGACAGGACTACAGCCTTTAGTTCAAAACGTGTATTTTCCACGGCTTTCAGACTCGTGATTCCAAAGCTGGGAATCTTCAACTATTAATGTGTCTTGCCAAGTTGTGTTTGTGTGCGTTTCATAAATTTCATTTTATAGAATAATGACTGATATCAACTAAAATTTATAAGGCATGAATCTAATCTTTTTGCTGGTATTGGGCAATTTGGATGTAAAACCAGTGATCATTACGTTGCGCGTATGTGATTTTGTCAAGAACCGATTTTAAAAAGATAGATTCCTTGATTGCACAAGCTATATAGTATGTTTTATCCATACCATCTATAGAATATTTCACACTTCTGTAAGCGATGTCAAATTGTAATGGATATTCATCCAAAAGAAATATTTCTGTTTGTCCTTGATATTTTCCATCCAGTCTGATTATTAAGCAAGTAAGATGAATAATAGAATCAATCTCTATTGTTTGGCGATGGTTGAGAAATCCTCTAACCCGAGTGTCAAGATTACTTAGTACATGTCGGGGCTTGCCGAGACATTGACTTAGTTAAATTGTCACGAGGTTTTGTAGATTTTTCAATCCACATCAGACAATAGAGATTGATAATTTTTCCCTATATATACTATTATCAACTATATGGGTACCGCGAAAGATATTTCATTCATTTTCATTATCACTTAACGAATGAATTAAATCATTTCCAAATAATCTACTACTGATTGTTGTCAGAACAGTGCGCAGGATTACATATTCAAAACCGAAATGGAAATACCATACCGTAGCTAACGATTGGTCGACTTAGTGAGACGCAATGTTTAAGACCTTTAGCGTATTGTGTGTACAAAACTTAAAAACAAAATCTCTTGACCAAAAAAGGTTTTGATTTTGATTTGATTTTTTGTTTTACGCCACACTCAATAATATTTCAGTCATATGATGGCGTCCAGTTTTTATTGGTGGAGGAGAAACCCCGGTTACCCGGGTAAAGACCACCGACCTTCCGCAAGAAAACTGGCAAACTTTCCCACTTAATTCGAAATGACCATAGCGGGATTCGAACCAGAGGTGAGAGGCCTTGTGATTTAAAGCACAATGCTCTAACCTCTCGGCCACGGAGGCCCCGACCAATAAAGGGATTTTAGGTCTGTGTACATGACGTCATAGTAGAAGCTAAAATTAAATCTAGTGAAAATACAGGATTTGTCACAGGGATACAGCCGATGTTAATTGAATATTTGAGTCTTATTTTGTTTTCTAATTTTTTATTAACTTGTCTTTCTTCTCCTTCTTTGTCACCTGCTTGTCAATAGTATTTTGTCTCGAATAACAAAAAAAAAAACAGTTACAATTCGTGCAACACGCTTTCTGATATAAGTTGACCCGAAGTGATATTGTTTATTGTTTTAAAGAAGTATCCATATGATCAAATTCGCTAACGTTTCAAGACTGTCCTATTAGGTTTTCCTTGGGTGAATTGGCTAACATTTCATCAACATGTAAAACTGAACATCGCCATATATAACTAGAATAACTGAAAGTACTGATTCGAGTTGATGGTAATCGCTATAATTAGCGACATATGTAACTGTATGTTTTTGGTATAATACACTCAGTACTGAAAAATATACATTGTGTAGGCTACTTTTGTTTAAAGGATATTAGAGGTTAATTTTAATAAAGGATACCAGCCTTGTTACTGAGGAAATGAAGCATGTTATTTCCAGAGTACTGATAATGTATTTATAATGATGTTATAACAAACTACATAGATCAGCGATATGGTTATAAAACTTTATGCTTATATACATCGCTGCATAGATATTAAATTTTCTATGCGACAGGACAGAATTGTACCCTTACACTGTTCTTCCCTCAGTGGCACTTAGATATCTAGGTCAATACGTGTACATGTAAAACAGTTTCCCAACTTCAAAGACTGTCGTGGGTTTCTCATCAGATTACGTGAACGACATAACACCTAATGTCCAATATACAGTAAGAGAATGACTAGCAACTTGACCAAAACCTCATTTGTATATTAATCCTGCACAAGAATTGTAAACAGTCCGGTCAATCGTTTTTAACGTCAAATTTGTCACAAGTATATACTGTTAGGTAATTATTAATCTTAAAACTCCCAAAGGACGTCGGATTTGCTTTTTATCGCATATATTTCGACGTCTTCAATTCAAAGCAAATATTTACAAATAAAACTGTAATTTGGGAATTTCAATCTTGAAGTTGAGTTTATGTTGCTGAAATGCACAATCCACTTATGACAACAATACTGAATTGATTTTTCCATCAACTGGTAAAAATCGACTCATGAAATAATAATAATAATCAAACGTCCATGCAAAATATGTCAACAAAACATTTTATTTAACTAAATAAAATCTCACATTTAATGGTTATTTACAATTATACAATATAATGGATTATGTTTTTAAACAAAGTTCAATCAATGCACTGTTGGTATAATTGTTAACTTTATTTCAACCATAAATGAGTCTCATTCATTCATATCATCAAGCTGATATCAGGATTTGTTGATCCCAAAAATTACCACACACGCACACGCATATACGCACAAACACAACACCTACGCACACACAAACACAAACACACACACAAACACACAAACACACACACACACACACACATATATATATATATATATATATATATATATATATATATATATATATATATATATATATATATATATATATATATATATATATATATATATATATGCATACATACACAAAATGTATATATTTAAAAATTGTTAGCATTCTGTATGATTTTGCACATTATGGTAAAAGTAAAACAACCAAAGTAAGTGTTTCGCGAAACATTTTTCTTGGTTGTTTTATTTTTGCTATATGATATTTTACTATCTCAAATGATTTAGTGAAGAAACCAAAAAATGTTTTATTCATACTTTTTCGCAGATCTGTTATGTATATTTGTATTTTCGGATATACACTTCATTAGATTATATTTAGATATTATGATATCTTTTTTACTATTTGGAAGCTTATGTAGATATAATTTCTGTGATATTCATATTTTTCGTGTTATTTAATTGTTATAGATATTGTAACAAAAGGTTTTTTATATTGGGTATAAGAAGTGTGTTTGAGCACTCTGAAAAATGTAATTTGAACTTCAATGGCAACACAATGATATCATCAGACTGTACAAAAGGGATGAGAAAAGTATAGTGAAAAAGTTCCATGTTTGATATAAACGTTATAGGTCCATTAACAGTATGATATGAAATATATGATATATGATATGCATCGTATGTCTTTCGAGAGAATCAGATATATCATAGATGTTGATGTAATACTCTGTATCTGAATGCAATACCAGTTTTGTCACAAAAGTACTTTTGAACTATTGTTCTGTCCATTCTGATCCACTGTCCCTGATTTTGTAGTTGATGCATGAGTTCTTCTAGTTTGCCTTTGTATTCTTTCACTTGGTTGATATATTCTTCTCGCATCACCAAAACAATCACACCACCTGCCAGAAAACAAGAATTAGACAACAAGAACAGCATATCCACAATCAATTATTAAAGTTCCAAGCAAAGGCAGATTTGCATATAATGTAATTGAAATGTAATGAAAACTTAGCGCCATGTAATAACAGAAGTGTTTGGAATTTCAAATATTTATGGAAACGAAAATAGTGGAAAAAATAAAACGATGAAAAGTACATGGTCTTACCAGGTTTAGTAATGCGAATGAGTTCACGAAGAGCACCACAGGGGATGTGTCCATCACCAAATCCACCTGCTGACGTTACACAGTCATAACAATCTGAAAAGTCAATAACAGGATTAGGATCACGAAACAATTATAAAATCGGGAACACCTAGGAGATAAAGAGCAATTAAAGATCTAATTGACACATAGGAAATCTTACAAAATTTCAATTACATAAATTTCACTTTCAAGGGTCTAGGCTTGGATGGTTAAACTAGGTTCCATAAAACTTTATATTTTTTCTCAAATTTGGCTTATATTAAAATTAGATTTGGCTAAGCGGGCCAAGCGGACTTAGCGGAATATTCTAAGTCGTAAGGTAATTCTTGAGTCGTGTGATGCCAAACCCTGATCATTCCTCCCTCTTCCGAGTTTTACTGTAACCACGATGTGAAAATATTACAAAATCGCTATCAAAATTCAGAAAAATGTATCATTCTTATTCTTTAAGAAATATAACTTATTTGTTTTATATTACTTAAGTCGATATGGTTATGTAAACTTTCATCAATTGAATACCGTAAATGTAGATTTACGCGAAAATAAAGCTTTAACCCGACACCTGCCAATCTGCAAACATATCTAGAGTGTTAATATATGAAATTATTTCCATCAAGTTCGTACCATCTGGCACTGGGAGTTTGTCTTCTGTCAGGAATTCGCAAAGGAAACCACTGTACACTCTCTTTTTCTTTGCTTTGTTCAGCATCCCCTCTGATGGATCAAGTGCGTGGATATGTTTGAATCCTCTTTTTGCGAGCTGGAAAATGAGAACAAAAATGAATCAATTATGATCAAAAAAGAAAAAAGCATGAGGAAATTGAAAAAGGCAGTTTGAAAACATTGTTTTTAAGAGTTTGTCAATGACTGATAATTACCTCTTCGCCAACCAGCCCTGTTCCGGCTGCCACATCCAAAATGACAACTTTATCTTTGTCCAAAGGAAAACAATGGTCCACAAATTCAGCGGTGATCAACGGCCCATTATAGCGACCTGGTGCCAAGTCCTTTTGAAAAAAATACAAAGTAATCCTAAATAAGTTATAACAAATTCAAGAAATGCATAATCTAAAAAGGAATTTATAAAGCACAAAACTGTTTTATTTGATTAAATATGGTTCGTATATTTGAATTAAATTTATCTTTATTTTTTTTTTATTACAGAGCATGATTTAAAAGCGGTTTCTTTTCATGAAAACATAATAGTGAGCCAGAATACAGTAGCTAATTATCAGAAATACACGTAGAGAAACAACAATATCAACAACAACAACAACAACAACAGCAACAACGCAATAATATCAATTACAATAATTATGATCAGAAATGATAATAATAGTAAAAAATTATAATATGATATAAAATAATAATAATAATAATAATAATAATATGGTGTAAAAAAAAAAAAATAATAATAATAATAATAATAATAATAATAATAATAATAATAATAATAATAATAATGATGGTAATAATGAATATTTTTACTTTTTCGTATTGGTCCACCCAGCTGTTGTAATAGTCTTTAACCTGCTGTCTTTCTAATCCCCCGGAAAACACTTTAGCGTTAGTGTTGTAGGCTTCGATATCCTCAACAGAAAGTTCGTCAATTCTAAGGTCCATGACTCAAGTGGTGCACTAGAATTATAGTGTTGTACCGTAATAGGAATTGTACAATATTTTTAAACTACTTTATTTTATTGTTTACTGTTTGTTGTATATTTCCATTAATATTAAAAACGAAAATCAGAATAAAGATATAAATGTAAAATCTACAGATGATAAAATAGCACACAAAAAATAGCTTTACAACTTACTCTTACCTTTACAACAGTATGTTCGATAAAACTGAATTTAATTTAGTTGTGAATTGCGATGAAAATGTCGAGTTTATATACTGTACAGAAAACCAGTGTAAACCAGTAAGATATTGGAACTTAGTCATATGTTCAAGTATAAATAAATGTACAGTGTGTTTCAGAAGTTTGAAATTGCCCTAAATTTTGCCCTTCGATTTCAACGTGTCATTTGTGATATAGGAATAATAAATGATTTCAACACACTGGTATTTATACTCTAGCACTTCTGAAACTGTCCAAATTAACCAAAACAGATTCTTTATCAATCAACAATGACAATTGTATGTGGCTGAATGGGAGAGAGAGAGAGAGAGAGAGAGAGAGAGAGAGAGAGAGAGAGAGAGAGAGAGAGAGAGAGAGAGAGAGAGAGAGAGAGAGAGAGAGAGAGAGAGAGAGAGAGAGAGAGAGAGAGAGAGAGAGAGTATTGGGTTAACAAGGTATACGTCAGTACTGATTAGAATAAGAAATATCAATATAGGTTCAGTATCCAATTTGTGAGTGTTTATATACAGGTCTGCTGTCGATATTAATTTTATCATTATGATTTTACCTGTCTAAGTATGTGGGAAGCAGACATAAAGAAAAAAACATAAGAAAACCAACTTTGTACTTAATCAGTCTCCTGCATAAAGTTATACATAAATCTTGTAATATGGCCTGTCTGAATACGCCAATATGATAACTTTATGTAAGTCAGACTTAAAATGGGACTTATTTACCGTACAACACATAAAGGTATTCCGTGTATACGTAGTCTATATTGATTGTAAATATGTTTATGAATAATCTTCATTGTAAATATGTTTTAAATATGTCAAAATTTAAAGATATCACAAACAATCCATGATGAAGCTTCCTTGATAAGTAGGGTTTATGCTTTTTATTCATTTCAGCTACTAGATATTGACACAGTAGTAATTATACAGTAAATCCTGTATATATAATAAATATAGATATCATCTTTCCACATTTTGATTGACCAGGGATTTTACAAAAAAAAAAATGGAAACACAACTTTTTTGTAAACGCCTGGTAAATCAAAAAGTGGGAACATGATATACATACGGTTTTCCACGCAGCTTTTAATTTTGTAAAATTACCTCTTTATATAAATATTGATCAACATTATAAATATTTCTGTGTAAATAGTAATACAACTTTGTTTATGGTGAATTTGCTAAGCTTAATGTTCTTAAAATTCGTTCGGGGAAGAAATGGAACATGCAGGAAAAATCGATACTTGCATGACACAACAAAAAATATTTTGTTTGTTAAAGTTATATATATATATATGTGTGTGTGTGTGTGTGTGTGTGAGAGAGAGAGAGAGAGAGAGAGAGAGAGAGAGAGAGAGAGAGAGAGAGAGAGAGAGAAAGAGAGATTTTCAATCCTTCAAACAGTCAATGTAAATAATAGGCCTTCTTCTCAAAGAGGCTGTAAGAAACGTTATGTGCAATTGTTAAAATAATAGAACGTTGCTATGATTATTAAGAGAAATGGTAATTTGTTTCAAGTGAAATATACTTCAGAAAAGGTAAAGCTCTGTTTACCAAAACTTATTTCGATTTCTACCACTTTTACTACCTGTATTTGATTTACAATAACAAAACAGAGCTATTAACAGCCTTAAAAATCTTATATTCATATATATTTTGTTATAATAAGACCAGGTCCAGAGTGATATGCATATACAAATAGTAAGGTTGGGTTAATCCATTACAAGTTAATAACTGCTAAAATGGGCACAAAATGTTTATGTCTGTATATATATCTTTTTCGCTATTGTATATATGAGTAATCAAAGAGAAAGATATTGTAAACACACACACACACACACACACACACACACACACACACACACACACACACACACACACATACACACACACACACACACACACACCTAATGTCACTTTTACTGAAACTCAAATACATTATAACCTCATCTCGTTAGTGATCAGTTATCCGTCAGTTTGCCGACTGTAATTCAGATGAAACTTGTAACAAGTTGTTATGTTATATTATAGCAAATATCTATTGACTTTTATTAAAAAGCCAATAAAAACCCGAACAATTATCTCCAAATTGGTAGTATGTTAACCTTATTCACTTTTCATTTATTTGTAAAAGAGAACTGAATACAAACTCTAAACGTCTCAAATTTGCTCATATACAATCCTCAGTAAAAAGTAAAAGCTCTGTAGGTTTGAAGACTATAATCATTATATACAGTGTACAAAGATGCCATATTGTAGGACAGTTTGGACATGTGTGTAGGACAGTTTGAACATGTGTGTAGGACAGTACACAAACATAATAGATAATGGAACAAAATGTGGTAATAATCTGGAGCAAACTCATATTCTTTTTCTAAAAATAAACACATATATCATATACTAAAAGTTTTCAATTTAAATATGTCGCGGGAAATTCCCTACGTCTACTTTCATTTAGATCGTATCGAAGCTGGAAGATGCATATGCTGCTGAAAAATGGTACTTGACTGTCGGTGTAACGTTGAAAATTGACCTGCCGTGGAAATGATACCCGATGTCACTTTTCCACGATAGAAATCTTACCCGGGGTCACTTTTCTACGATTGAAATCTTACCCGGGTTGAGTAGAAAAATGACCCGCCTGTTATTCATCCCATGAAAAAGTGAACCCCGTAGAAATGTTAACCCCCTTACTTTTTAAGAAAAAAACCCAAATACGAATATAATTCTAGACCCAATCACTAGATATTTCAATTTTCGGGTACCACTTTTGTTGAAAAATAGTTGTCTATGATGCTAAAAAGTCTTTCTTTTAATTTTTTATGTGGAATAGTTGTGTAAAGAGTAGAGAAGTCATAAGCTTTGATACTGTGAATTCGAGAAAAATTGTGTGCCTTCAAATTTTCTAAAAGTTGTTTAGAAATGTTTAGTATCCACATCTGATTTACACCGCTTCTGGAATAAGCAACTGTACAGTATTGTTGAAGTTTCTCCTTAACGGCTGTCAATATCTTGGTAAGGAGTAAAGTTAAAGGTTTGGTAGAACATTTGCTGGATCCTGCTATGTATCTTTGCTTATATGGGGTTTTATAAAGTTAAGGTATCCAATATAAATATGGTAGCTCAAAATCGGTATCCGTTGTAGGTATATCAAATGAGTGTAATACGGACACGTGATTTTGAAGGATCTCGTCCTTTGAAAGTGAGCTACGTGTGTATGTAGGATTTCCAGAATTCCTATTTAACCCAAGTTCTTCTAATAAACAATTATAGTAATGTGCCTTACAAATAAAATCTATATTATTTGAGGCTTTGTCTGCTGGTACTAGTACATTTGATTGTGAATATAAAGTATTGGTACACAGATGAAAACAATTTAGCGATAAGTTGTTGTCAGAAGTAATCATATTTGAAGTAGACATTTCAAAAATAAATTTTATGATCGATATTAACCTTGTTTGCGATTACCATGCTTCACAAAATGAAATGTTGAGTTACACGTTTGATAGCAGTCTAAACCAATTTGGACCGGGTTTTATCTCTAATATCTAGTTTGAATTAGACTGCTTGATTTTGCTATGCATTTAGATGTACTATTTGGCCTTGTATGATACCACTTTCCCTTTCGAAAATCTATTTTAAATTGGAGCTCAACTGATGAAGTCTAATTGACAGAAACGATATTGGAATATCTAAGTGATTAAAATTATAGTATAGGAGATATTAGACCAAAATAGGACTCTAAGTTGCTATATTTACTCAGTATTCAAGTTCAACATTTATGTTTCGATTTTAACTTTATGTCGCTCATAAACCTTCTGGAGGTGAATGACCCGGAAATTATCATCTTTTTCATTTCCATCAAAACATGGGATCAAATTTATGATTTTCTCATTAAAATTGAAAAACATTGAGTATGCTTCTCATAATTTAAGAATGATATGTTATTATATCTAAAAATGATACTTGGGACTTTTAAACTAATGTCGGGTTGTGAAAGTTAAACTTTGTTTAGTTCAGATTGTCTTCATTGATAATTAGAAAAATGTGGAGGAATTACATATTTTTGCATCTATTATATTACCATGTTTATCGTTTACTGGGATTATTTCAAAGTTTCCATGGCAATTTAGTTATATAAAATCGAATTGAAAGGCCTTGTACACAGTATTTTCCTCCTCTGCGTCATAACAGTCGTTTAGGACAAAATGTTATACCATTTACGGTAAATTAGATTAAAAATAACCTAATCTATATGACCACATATACCGATAAAATCCGTGACCGAATTAAAAGAAAATGTTGGCATATAGCATTGATAACCATCCTATACAGATCAAATAATTTTGGTGCAATTTACAATAATACAAAGATAAATACATAGCTGGTTGCAACTGGTTTAATTTACACAAATATTAACAATCGCCCATGTATACTCGGGAGGCCATGTACCTTGAACATCAAACCGACTTGCTATTCAGGTGTACTGTCTAGAATATAGTTCAGTTATTTTTTTTTTTTTGGGGGGGGGGAGGGTAGGGTAGATTAATAAGTTAACATAAATTG
Source organism: Atrina japonica (assembly GCA_030159075.1). Lineage (NCBI taxonomy): Eukaryota > Metazoa > Mollusca > Bivalvia > Pterioida > Pinnidae > Atrina > Atrina japonica. The sequence goes on along the minus strand of BROG01000330.1, from coordinate 688,823 downwards.
AATACATTTTAGTTTAGAAATATGAAAACTAAAAACAGTGAAAATCATTCCTGTAACACATCTCCGTTATACCCCTTATGTGATTACTTAAATATTGACTAAGAGAGGAGGTACTTATATATCTAGTGATATTATAGTAGACATTGTTAAATATTGAACATTCGTAGTCCTATAAACATCCTGAACGAGGCCACGACGTATTTCATTTAATATCAGAATATATATGAGGACTTAAGAATGTTATGGACATTGAATCAGGGGCTATCCGGCGTGTAGAAATCAACAGAATAATAAGACTGTACGATAAATTATCACCATTACATTTTAACGAGAAGCCATTGTTTTACATATTACACACAACAGAATACAATCTATAAATATATGATAATGCTTTTAGATTAAAAAAAATCTCTACCGATAATACGCCATTTTGTTGATCAGGTCTCCCTCGTTCTGTTTGTTTGGTGATCTACAATTATTTCTGCAAATCTTTTTCCTTGGAATGATAATCCACTTTATTTTTGTTGTTTTGGACCTATTTGAAATAAACACAAATAAAACTGTTTAAATGTTAAAACGGATATAACTACGGAGAAATATTGGTCATAACATACCAGAACATTTGCTATTACATTGAATTTGGATATAGGTTCATAGACTTTCTATCATGGGTGACGGAAATATAGAAATCCCCAGACCAGACGTCAACAGACATGTTTCATGTTAAAATACATGAAATCATGTTAAGTTGTGATTATGATGTACATATGTGGAGATGGAGATATGCAAACATTGTACAGAATAAAAGATCGTAATAGATTTGATGTAGTTACAACTTATCATCATCACCGTTTTCGTCGTCATCGTCAGTTCCGGATGTATACCTTTAAGAGTGGTGATGAACAATCGAGATTAATTTTCGTTTTTAACAATAGAAAGGTGACAGTTTATCAAATACAATGTATCTTAAATGCAGCAAATTACAATACACACACACACACATACATACATACATACATACATACATAAAGCCACATTTTTACAACAATACCACCACAACGGCCATACAATAAAACACATTTTAACCACAAGAAACAATCAAATCCCAAACCCATACACAATAAACCCAACAACAACCAATACACAAGCTACCATTTTACACACGCACTAACAACAACAACCCCAAGACCACAACAAACCTACACCCTATCACATACCCCACACCAAAACCCCTCCAACCACACATTTACTACAACCCCCATACACGACAAACAACCCACACACAAACAACCAATAAACAACCCCGAAACAACCAAACCAACCCAACCCAACACCCAACACCAATAACAATTATAACACAAACACAACCACACCACACAAAAACAAACCAATCACCAAAAACAATACAAAAACCAGCAAACCATTTTTTTTTACACCACCCGCATTTCCCCAACACACCCAATACATCCAACAACCCACATAGTCAAGCCAACACAGAGAAAAACATAACATACACAGACCCACACTACAACATACAACCAAACACACCACCCGCAACACGACAGCACAAAACACCAGTTTTAAACCCAACACCGAACCCATCAAACAACACAAACAACACCTACCATACCCAACAAGCCAAACAACCAACATAACGCACCAGCCACACAACACAACAACACAAACAACCACACACAACGCACATACACGCAACAAGCCAAACAAAACGCAACACAATCACTACCAACACCCACTAAACAACCACAAAACAAAAACACACATACATTACCACACAACCCAAGCAACACAACAACAGCCCCCATCAACAAACAACAACCTGAACAATTTACCGCAACCCCAAAAACCAACAACATCCACCACAAACAACCCCACAATATAAACCAAACATATAACACACCCCCAACAACAACCACATACACACAACTCACCACAGAACCCCAACAAACAATACACAACAAAACCCCAACAAAACACACCCACCATTTTGAAACACACCAAAAAACAACCACATTATTTTACAACCACAAACACACTACAAACAACAATACACCCCAATAAACAATACTACAACCACAATATAGCCATTTTATCAACCACCAACACGACAACCCATCAACACATCGAACTACAAACCACCCACACACAGCAGCCAAGCCAACAAACAACAAGCATTAACACAAAAACCAACAACATCAAAACCAGCCCAACCAAAAAACCCCAACCACCACAACCCAACCAACAATAAAAACACCAAACACAAATCAACCAACAACAATGACAAACAACATTTTCACACATAAAGCCACAAACACACCAGAACAAAACCAACAAGCAAACCAACATTACCAAACCAACCCCTACGCCAACCAACATTCCAACATCATCAAACAACAACATTATTAGCTACAACACGCAAACCACACCATACAAAACACACAGAACCCAACCCAAGCACCCCTACACACAATCCAAACAAAACCAACAAACCGAGACCATACCACACACAACAGAACACAGACCACAACACCCCCTACAATACCAACCAATAAGCTCAACATTACACCACCAACCACATCAAGCCACATGTATTTTTTACACAAAACAACACCAACCATTTACACACCCAACACAAACCAATGCCTGTATCTTAAATGCAGCAAATTACAATACACACACACACACACACATACATACATACATACATACATACATACATACATACATACATACATACATACATACATTCATTCACACACATACATACATACAAACATACAAACATACATACATACATACTACATACATACTACATACATACATACATACTACATACATACTACATACATACATATATATATATATATATATATATATATATATATATATATATATATATATATATATATATATATTCTATCATTCAGTCTCATGATTACAATTCATTATAACCATTATACGACAATTTAGTCGATCGATTAATCTGTTTAGTTGAGCTTGCATTTTTATTATATCTGTGTTCAATAACTTTTGACAAATTCATACTTTGTACCTCATAACACTGATGTGTACCTTATACGCATCAGTCGAACTATAACGTTCGAAAGAGAAAGATATCTCTTTACCTGTCTATTTATACTCTAAATTTGCATATACGTCACAGACATAGTATTATCTGCTTTCACACTATTGACATAGCTATACGTTATTCAAATAAATAAAATAAATAGGTTATAGAATATCTGTAAGGTACTACAATTGTTATTTTTCATAACCTAGTTGTACATACTAAACAGTGGGAAAATAACTCGTGGTGTTTATTTTTACTATATTCGAGGTGTTGACAAATCCGTGATATAGGAAACTGTGAATTTGTTTTCTATGAAATTATGTACATATCATATTGTATAATTGTTCTGCATGTTCATTTGTACAGAGACAACCACGTTCTCTACCGTTTAAAATAATACAGCACTGTAAATCGGATAATTCATCATATAGCCCTGCTTTTACGTCACAAAACTGCTTTTGCTAAATTTCATTAAGCTCCAACTTCTCTGACTACATGGATAAAGAGAGAAACCAGAGAGACTGATAGAGCTTGCCATGTCTCTTACGTTGGTTTGTGAAATGTAATGAAAAGATTATTGCACTACTTTTGGTTTGATACATGAGAGTTATGGAGTAAAAAAAACAATATCAAATTCGGCATTCGGCATCGGTCGATATTATTTTTGTACTACATAAATTCCCATATCACACCAAAACTAGTGCAATAATTGTATATTAGTTTAAGCTATTCACGATCCACGAATTAAAATAAACGTGATCAGAAGAGAGACAAACGTTGAGATTACGACCTGTGAAATTAAAGCCCTGTAGAGTAAATATCACAATATTAGAAATTGGTGGTCATGCAGATATTAATTCAAAACATTTATAACTTTGGTATTATGTTTATAATATTCATATATGTTTTCAATTTTAACAACACACACACACTCTCACACACACACACACACACACACACACACGCACACACACACACACACACACACACACACACATATATATATATATATATATATATATATATATATATATATATATATATATATATATATATATATATATATATATATATATATATATATATATATATATATATATATATATATATACCGGTTATGTTCAACTGTGTCCTGTTAACTTAATTCATGTGAAGTTAGTTTGACGACTTTATTTCGCTTGTTAACCGGTTAGTTTGTCAGTTGGATTTCCTTTAAGGAATTATCAAATATGTACAAATATGTATATGTGTTTTGCAAGAAATATGGACGATAAAATAATATCTGAAGTCGTATTGTAACATATTTTGCCGTACATTCACCACAGCTGATACGTTGGTATATAGCATTTTATTCGAAAAGCTACTAGTTTTATTTAAAACTATTGTAAAGGATATATTGACTACTTGTACTTACATTTCTGTATCTACACTAGATGTTTTAGCTTTATGTTTATTAAACTCGTAGTCTCTGTCACATTTACGTATAATTTATTTCTGTATACAGCATGTCAAAGCCTCGGTTTCACACGAATTACAACTATATTTTTGTCTTAGTACTGTCCAAATCTGAAGAGAGAGTAGGTTTGGCCTCTTGACAGTGCTGGCATATATTTCATTGCTGACAGACACGAGTAGTCATAAAAGTAAATTATTTTAGTACGCATCTTAAACTGTATATATACCTAGTACCGGATAAGCCATAGAGTGCATTTATTTTCTTATCTATATATATACAATGTAGTTATCTGTCTAGTTATATGACTATTTACCGAGTACGATATTGTTTTATTCGAGATCTTTGTCTCATTGTTATTAAAATATTCGTAAACAAAACTCTCTATATCAACGTGTTCATGAATATCTTATGTGAGTTTCGCAATGCATAGTCATTCCTCGCTATTCTCTCCTATATATCCAGAAAGAGGTGATATAGCAACCATGGCGGATGTACGTTATTTGTCTTTTGTGGATTACATTGTATTTGGTATAACCTTGATAGTTTCTCTCGGGATAGGCGTGTATTTCTCCAGAGCCGGTGGTAAACAAAGAACCGTGGACGAGTATTTAATGGGCAACCGTCAGCTAACATGTCTACCCATAGCGTTATCTCTCCTAGTCACATTCCAATCTGGGATTAGTCTTCTAGGACTACCAGTAGAAATATATTACTACGGGACACAGATATACCTGGGTGTGGTTGGCCTTGTGATCGGGTATATTCTAGTGGCAGTATTCATCGTACCTGTTCTTCACCCGTTACACCTACACAGTGTGTATGAGGTAAATATACCTACAGTCCACCTGTAAGTGCTAATGTCAGTGCATGTAACGTCCATATTCTAGCAGAAAAAAAAACCAAAATTCTATGTTATATCATATATTTACATCTAAACTACCGGTTTGTCCAGAAAAATGTTACGGTCAGAGCAAATTTATATGTAATGATTTGATCTTCTAAACTGTACAACATTTGTCACATCAATAAACATCTTATCCTTATCAGAGGGTCCACACACTCCGAGAGGCGTTTGGTTTTCAGTAATCATTAATGGTGCAAGACACTAATCAAGAACATTTAATATAGTTGAATATTGTAGAAAATGTCATCTTCTTTACAATCAAGCAACTACAAATGTTTTCTGTAATTAGATTAGCATGTATTCACATTTTCGACATTAATTTTAATAATAAAGTAAACATATATCCACATTTATTTGATTTATTTCAGTACTTGGAAATGAGGTTCCAGTCAAAGAGCGTTAGACTAACTGGGTGTATATTAGGCCTTTTGTTGACAGTAAGTAATAGAACATTTAACACATCGTCTTAAGCATTACAACTTTGGTATTGTAGTATTTTAAAGAAGAAAGTATTTAAAATAAATTAATAAGAAATTGAATGCCATTAACGTTATATACACACACGTACCAATGAAAACAATATTTTCCTGCATGCGTGTGAGATAAACATGATCTGTCTATCAGTATATCTGTCTAGCTAGTTCTTGTTTTCTATAATTCTTTATTTTCTATCTTTCTATCATATGTTGTCTAATCTCTTTTATATCAAAGTCCATCAGTATTTTCAGTTTTTCGAATGCTTTTCCATAACTATGTATTTGTTTGTTTCTTTTCTATAGATCACCTATATGGCTGTCGTTTTATTTTTGCCAGGACTTGCTATTCAGTCAGGTATACGGTTTTTTGTACATAATGTCAAAGTACTACGCTTAAGATGTAAATATGCATGATGTGTTTTCCCTTATTACATAACTTAAAATATCAGCTTTCTGTGTTTTCATACAGCTGTATAGAGGTTATGACTGTAAATGTACTCGATAAAGTAACTGACTTTTATCACTAAGATATAACAAATTCTAATCAGTCATTAACCATATCCTATTTATAATAGTACAAGTGTCAAATGTTAGTTTAAAAAAACATGTTTGGATGCAATAGAATTACGTCTAATTGTGGATAAATATTCAATCTGTGTGTGTTTGTGAGTTTAAGTGTCTGTATATGTATGTGTATATTTAGGTGTGTCTGTATATGCATTTTTGTATCTGTGTGTATATATGAGAATATTTGTTTGCATGTCAATATATGTATGTGTATATATATTGACATGCAAACACATATTCTCATATATACACAGATACAAAAATGCATATACAGACACACCTAAATATATATATATATATATATATATATATATATATATATATATATATATATAATGTGTGTGTGTGTGTGTGTGTGTGTGTGTGTGTGTGTGTGTGTTGGTATCTGTTCATGTGTTTGTGTTTGTGTATGCTTTTATCTGTTTGTGTGTTGTGTGTGTGTTGTGTGTGTGTGTGTTGGTATCTGTTCATGTGTTTGTGTCTGTGTATGCTTTTATCCATGTGTGTGTATGTGTGTGTGTTGGTATCTGTTCATGTGTTTGTGTTTGTGTATGCTTTTATCTGTTTGTGTGTTGTGAGTGTGTTGTGTGTTGTGTGTATGTGTGTGTGTGTTGGTATCTGTTCATGTGTTTGTGTTTGTGTATGCTTTTATCTGTTTGTGTGTTGTGCATGTGTTGTGTGTATCTGTGTGTTGGTATCTGTTCATGTGTTTGTGTTTGTGTATGCTTTTATCTGTTTGTGTGTTGTGCATGTGTTGTCTGTGTGTGTATGTGTGTGTTGTGTGTGTGTTGGTTTCTGTTCATGTGTTTGTGTCTGTGTATGCTTTTATCTGTGTGTGTATGTGTTGTGTGTGTGTGTGTTGGTATCTGTTCATGTGTTTGTTTGTTTGTGTATGCTTTTATCTGTTTGTGTATTGTGTGTATGTGTGTGTTGGTATCTGTTCATGTGTTTGTGTGTTTGTGTATGCTTTTATTTGTTTGTGTGTTGTGTGTGTGTTGTGTGTATGTGTGTGTGTTGGTATCTGTTCATGTGTTTGTCTGTGTATGCTTTTATCTGTTTGTGTGTTGTGTGCGTGTTGTGTGTGTGTTGGTATCTGTTCATGTGTTTGTGTATGCTTTTATCTGTTTGTGTGTTGTGTATGTGTTGTGCGTGTTGTGTGCTGTGTGTATGTGTGTTGTGTGTTTGTTGGTATCTGTTCATGTGTTTGTGTGTCTGTGTGTGTGCTTTTATCTGTTTGTGTGTTGTGTGTGTGTTTGTTGGTATTTGTTCATGTGTCTGTGTTTCTGTGTATGCTTTTATCTGTGTTGTGTGTGTATTGTGTGTTGTGTGTGTGTATGTTGGTATCTGTTCATGTGTCTGTGTCTCTGTGTATACTTTTATCTGTGTGTGTGTTGTGTGTTTTGTGTGTGTGTGTTTTTGGTATATATTCATGTGTGTGTGTCTGTGTATGCTTTTATCTGTTTGTGTGTTGTGTGTGTCATTTATAATGTCGTTCTCTTTTTCTTGTTGTTTCAGTAACAGGGTTTCCAGCATGGATATCCGTCGTGGTAATTGCTGCAGTAGTAGTTTTCTATACTATGCTGGTGAGATTTGAAATTATAGAATCTTATTTGCCAAAAGTCATACGATATATAATGTTAAACATTGATTTGCATAAATAAAGACAATAAATTAACGCATTCCAAAACCCTGTTTTTATTTATGATAGATATACCTTTAATGCTTGCAATCTCATTACACAGGGTGGCATAAAGGCTGTTGTGTGGACAGATGTATTTCAATTTATAGTCATGGTGGCTGGAATAATCACTTTGTTAATTAAGGTAGTGTTAATATTTGTCTTCATTTTCCTGTACGTTTGAATTGCCTTCTGATTTATGATTGAACTTGTATCTCTTGTAAGAAAATCACTGTAACGAGACATTTACTACAATGCCATTGTAACGAGATATTTACTACGTGACAAACCTTCTTGTAATGAGACATTTACCACGTGACAAACACAATCATTGTAATGAGACATTTACTACGTGACAAACACAATCATTGTAATGAGACATTTACCACGTGACAAACACAATCATTGTAATGAGAAATTTACCACGTGACAAACACAATCATTGTAACGAAAAATTTACTACGTGACAAATACAATCATTGTAACGAGACATTTACTACGTGACAAGCACAATCATTGTAATGAGACATTAACTACGTGACAAACACAATCATTGTAATGAGACATTAACTACGTAACAAACACAATCATTGTAACGAGACATTAACTACGTGACAAACACGATCACAATTTTCCTTCATTTGCTTTTATTATTTGTTAAGAAATTGACCATGAAGTCTTTGATCCGACCATTTTTAGTTTAATTTCCTCAGAACAAATTTTGAACTGGCTGCCATATCCTATTAGTAGGATTCTTATGGGATATTTCACAAACAGAATTATGAAAACATAATCAAGTCATTTCTTGAATAGGACTTAAGACATTAAATCGTGATATATATATATATATATATATATATATATATATATATATATATATAAATATATATATATATATATATATATATATATATAGATAGATAGATAGATAGATAGATAGATAGATAGATAAAGATATTGAAATTATCATTTTCATGTATTTTATTCTGTAAGCGCTTTCGCCTGTAGGCTCTTTAGACAGAATAAGGTATCTAAGCTAGGTACCATTTTCTGTTTTAGATTATTTACTCTGTCCCAACGAACATTTATAATATTTATATATGTACAGTTTAGTAACAAAAGTGCGTATAAATTTTAATTTTCTCTATATATTTCACAGACATACAAATATTTATGTTAAGTTATTTCTAAATCGATTTTGGTAAAACTTATACCAGACAGTTTTATTGGCTCATAATGATATACATGTAATTTTCTTCTGTTCAAGATTCATGAATGTTAACAGAAAATTAAATTCTGTGTGTCATGAATCTGCATATAAAAAAGACATTAACATTGTATATCCTGCAAAACTCATCACTACTTTAAAACGAAAAAATGGAAATTCACATGAAGACAGACACAGAAACTTCAAAACATTAATATTTGATAGTGAAAATGTTATTGAAACTGACCAGGAAATGACCGTGTAATTATTTTTTTGGAAAATGTGGTTTTAAATGAAATATATAGATAAAAATAAAAATTATACTCACTATATTGTTACACTACTGTATATATTATTGCCTCGCAAATAGATCAAAATTACTATTAAACCAAAATTTAAATCATCTATATTTCTGATTTGTTACTCAACCAGGGTTGTTATGCCGTAGGTGGTCCGAAGCCAGTGTGGGAAGCAGCTTCGTCTGAGAATCGATTGCAGTTCTTCAAGTATTCAATCTTAAATTAAGTGTCATGTGCCAGACTTGCAACATTCATTATTTGTTATACAGTTTGTTATACAGTTTGTTATACATTTTGTTATACAGTTTGTTATACATTTCGTTATACAGTTTGTTATACAGTTTGTTACACAGTTTGTTATACATTTTGTTATACAGTTTGTTATCAATTTATTATACATTTTGTTATACAGTTTGTTATACATTTTGTTATACAGTTTGTTATACATTTTTATACAGTTTGTTATACATTTTGTTATACAGTTTGTTATACAGTTTGTATAGTTTGTTATACATTTTGTTATACAGTTTGTATACATTTTGTTATACAGTTTGTATACATTCTGTTATACAGTTTGTTATACATTTTGTTATACAGTTTGTTATATAGTTTGTTATACATTTTGTTATACATTTTGTATACATTTTGTTATACAGTTTGTATACATTTTTTTTTATACATTTTGTTATACATGGAAGGATAAATCATATTATTGAAAATGCAATTTTGTAACATTTTCAGAGTAACATAAATTGCTTTTCGAGATGCCTTTATGTGATATATACATTGAAAATTGATATTTGTTCGAAATATGTCACTGGAAACCAGTCGTATTATGCATTTTGTACGTTTAATGGCCCAACTGTATATCTGTCTCCTGGATATCATGAAGATATCATGTAATTTATATATCAGTATATTGTTTTCAGTACCGCGGTCTCCGTGGCCGTATGGTCAGAGCATTGTGCTTTAAACAACGATGTCCCTCACTTCTTATCACTGCAGGTTGAAGCCCAGATGAACCCTTTGCTGAATTTGTGAGAAGGTTTGTCAGTTTACTTACGGAAGGTCGTTGATCTTTTCCCGGGTACTTTGTAACCGGGGTCTCTCCTACGTCATTAAAACTGAATGGCATCTAATGATTCATCTGGCATCTTATGATTCATCTGGCATCTTAAGATTCATCTGGCATCTTATGATTGACAAATTATTGGGTGTGGCGTGAAACATCAATAAAAAAACATTTTCAGAAAAAAATGCTCACAAAGTTCTACCAAGATAAACTGGCATATGTTTACAAACACAACGAGTCTGATTCGGACTATAACAGGGTTGGCAATCATGAAATATTACATCTACAGCAATGTGTTGGAAAAAGCAAGGCAAAATATTTTACCTATACACCCCTATCTCGGAAAATGGACAGTGTTATCTTGGTTTCTGGCTGATCGCGGATATGCCATTTTACAGTTTACAGATTTCAATTGTAAATTTTTTATTATTGTATATCGATAACATATGGAAATGTTTCGTTCTAGCTTAGACCCTGATCCCACAGTAAGACAAACATTTTGGGCTGCAACTATTGGGACCATTACTACATGGATCGGTAATGCTCTGAGCCAATCAGGTATTCAACGGATATGTTCAACGCCTTCAATTAGGGAAGGAAGGAAGTACGTTTATCATTCATTGTTTCTAAGCATCTTTATATCGTTAATCTTTCTTAACGTTTCTTACTTTTTATAGCATTTTCTCTAATTTGATAACCTGATCTTTATATATAATTACATACATCACTGTACTTTTTATTAACAGGGCTGTCCTTTTTAATATCCCAGCTGCAGTTGTATTGGAAACCTTAATGGCGTGTCTTGGACTCACTATATTTGCATTTTATTCTACACATAACTGCGATCCCGAAAATACAAATAAAATTGACGGCAAAAACCAGGTAAATTATTGAAACGAGAACTCTTAATTGTAATTTTAGCAATAGTTCTATTTTTTTGTAATTGTCATGGTTAAGGTAGTAGTAGTAGTAGTAGTCGTAGTAGTAGTAGTAGTAGTTATAGTAGTAGGCGTAGTATAAATTGCCAACACATTTAGGTTTATTATATTACCTTGTATAATGCCTCCTTTTTATTTCGGAAATGTAAATTTATATTAAATTCGAGTTGTTGTTGTTGTAGTTGTGAATAGTCGAATAATAGTAAAAAGGAGTAATAATAATTATACTTTACATTTTACCAGCTTGTTCCTTATTTTGTGGTACAGCAGCTGTCATTCCTCCCTGGTCTAGTGGGTCTGTTTATAGCATGTTTATTCAGTGCAACTTTAAGGTATGATTTTTAGGTCACCTGAGCCAAAGGCTTATGGTAACCTATGCGATCGTCTTTTGTCTGTCGTCTGTGTCCTTAACATTTACACATTTTCAACTTCTTCTCAAGAACCAATGGGACAATCTTAACCAATCTTGGCATATAGCATCCCCATGTAAAGCCGCAAAAAAGTTTGCGAATGAAAAGGGTCCAATACCCATATGAACCCTAAAAGGGGCCAAAAAAAGGATCAAAACTTTGTACATCTTTAAAAATCTTCTCATGTCAATATCTACAAAGTTTGCCAACGAAAATCAAATATGTTCGTAAACGAGCCACTAGGGGCGCTTCAGTAACACAGGGTACAGTTGTATATAAATGGTCTAATAACTCAAAACTGATCGACTTTTTGTATACAAATGTGTATTAGAAATTTGCTAGGAGTTATCAAAGGATCAATTTGACAAAAATTCAAGGTCATGGGGTCAAAGGTTCAGATCACAGTAAACTGAAAATATAAGGTTTTTTGTAAATATTTGGACATTTTTGACTACTTCTCCAGAGCCAGAACAGAATCGCGGACAGAATCTAAGAATCGTCAATCTGAAACGGAATTTGCGCTTTTGAAAAATCTTTAAAAATTCCAACATGAGATAGAATTTAATGAATTGTGAACTAGTGTGCTATTTCCAGGTGCTCTAAACTTCAAGTTCAATTCTTTGTTTATTTAAAATATTTCATCACATAATTTACATCAATTACTATTTTATCCCGTAGATGCATTAGCCTACATTTACATGTCAAAAGATAAGGGCAATCATTTCGATCGTCGTAACATCAGTACTGACTGACATCTGCCGATCTGGTGTCTTCTAAAACAAAAATAGCTTTAGTTTGATATCTTGAATTAGGTTTTCATAATGTTCATTTCTATTTCTGAATATAAATACCAATTTTTATAATTTATAGTAAAATTTCACAATGTACAATCCATGCTAAATTTTTACGACTTTACGCTCGATCGACAGCCGGTTTTTGTTACCAACACAAACACGTGTTCACACCTTGACGTTTTTGACAGCGAGCTACGATGGCTAAAGACATATGTATGTAAAAAGAGGAGAATTCCTCCAATTTAAAAAATAAATGCATCAGCACGGGTTGATATTTTCCATGGAATCTTTATGAGGATGGTGATGTTTAATTTTACAAAGTATTTCAGCATAGTATAGATTACGCTAGTGTTGATACAATAAATTACTAAAAATCAAATACACGTATATATAGATCTACTTAGTTTAGAGTTGTTCTAAGTTAGGTGATAAATTCAAGCAAAAATTAGTAATGAGAATGTGTGCAATTTCCAACATAACTGGTTACCTAAATGTATATGAGTATAGGCCTACAGACTTATTTATCAAATATTTTAAAATCATAAAAACATACAGTGTTGCATATACATGTATATGTTTTATTTAAATCTATCATTTAATTGGTGTGGCAGAATATTGAAAGTATGATTATGAGTCTGAATTGTTAAATATTTTTCATCTGAAGTATGTTTTATTTATTTATCCTATGAAAACAGAAAAGAACGGAATTCACCAAAACTGAAAACAGAACTGAAGCAAATCTAAAACGAAAAATCACTGGCCCTAGTAAAGCTGCAAAAAGTTTGCAGATGAAAAGGGGCTAGGACCAAACATGGCTGCCATGGCTAAATATGGAACGAATGAGTCACTAGATATTTTGATTTAATACATGTATCTCCAAAATTATTAAAGCTAGAAAAAAATACTTTAACTTAATATGAGAGCCTTGCAAAAATCTACCAATATTTTTATAGGTGGAAATTGTCAGATCGACCCTTATGTGAGTTTTTTCCCCTTTTAAGTGGATTTTTTTTATGTTTTTGGATGTTTTTTGACATTATCTTGAAAAGTATAATAGCTAGAGTAAAAGCAAAAATGTTCAGCACATAAAAATCTACAAAACAGTCGACGGGACTTGTCAAGTCGACCCTAATGTGACATGTTTTGGACTTTTTTTTTACACTATCGTGCAATGTATGATAGATAGAGAGAAAGTGAGTGAAGCAAAAATGTTTAGCAGTCAAAGATCTACAAAAAAAGTCAAATTTTAGACATTTTCGATTTTCGAACCATTGGACTAAATTCAACCAAACTTGACAGGAAATTTTTCTCAGGTGACCGTTACGGCCCACCGGGCCTCATTTTTTTACTTTTATTTTCCATTTAAATGAATATATATTTATATTTCACAGATAAACTAATTCAATTGTTTGAAAAATTAAAAAGCAAAATACAAATTCACTGTGATATTTTTTCTCATCAGAAATATTTGTGATTTGAGGTTTTTCTAATAATACAATATAATGTCGATAAGATATTTAATTAAAAATTGCAGGTGAGAATCATTTGCTTATCATTTATGCACATCCTTTAGACATGAAATCACAAAAATGGTTTAAAAAGGGGATGTCTTGAATTTCCAGTTCTCTGCCATTACAGAACAGAATTCTAACTGTGTTCTTTCATGACAACACCCCCTGTGGCTGAGTCGTTAAAGTTTCGTGCTTTAAACCATTAAGTCTCTCACTGCTGCTCAGCGCAGGGTCGAATTCCGCTGTGACCTAGGCTAACTTTGGTGAGAAAATTCAGTTGCGGAAGGACGGTCGTGTCTTCCCGGGTACCATTGTAACCGAATTCTCTCCTCCGTCATTAATCTGACCACCATCATATCACTAAAATAGTATAGTAAAACTTTAACGTGATTTAAATCAAATGCATTATTTAAAATCTAAATCTTCAATTTATTTAATGTATTTAAATCATTAACCCTCTAATCTAGTTACTCACTACATTCTGTTTTATAGATCTGTCGAGCACACATCTCCTTTATCTTTATATCTGTATCAATCCTCCATATATAACATCATCAACAACAACATCAAAGCCTGAATAAGTTCCATAGTTTTAACCGTTTGAGAGATAACGTAACATCATCTGTTTTCACTTTTTTCAGAGAATATTTAATTTCGTCTGTTTTCACTTTTTTGAAAGAATATTTAATTTCGTATGTTTTCACTTTTTTGAGAGAATATTTAATTTCGTCTGTTTTCACTTTTTGAGCAAATATTTAATTTCACCTCTTTTACATTATAACCACTAGGCCGTTGCCACTGCTGGTGGACCATTTGAGTCCCCGAGGGTATACATAAACCTAGTACCTGGTATTTCGGTACCAGCTGTTCATCTTTATACTAAAGTAATATTTGGCACTGTTAACACTATTTAAATTCGAAAATTGTCTAAAGCTAAGAGAGTCATTTTTTTTACAGTGGTTACTCTTAGACGGATTTCGGCTATATTATTTGGCCTTGTATGATACCACTTTATCTTTAGAAAATACACATACTTTTCAAATTGGAGCTCAACTGATGAATTCTAATTGACAGAAACGATATCGTCTTGAGCATTATAACTTTGGTAGTATGTTTATAATATTTATAGTATACGTTACTTGTAATATCGATAATGGAAATCTAAAGATGCTCAGAGCCTTGTCACAGATGAGATAAATAGAAAGCGACGTCTAAAATTGCAGTGTCAGTTCCTTGGCCAATCAGACAATTTAAGACTATAATGTAGGAATCACCATATGAAGAGGTTTTTGTCCCGGATGAACTTTTCCCGCCATCCTCCGATTTCCCGCCACAACGTTAGTATCAATGATTTCCTTTCTCTAAATCTACAAAGGATTGCTGAGTTATTGGTAAGAACTGTCTTTTATAGTTCTTGATTAATTGTAAATAATAACATGTCTCTAACTTTCAAAATCAAAATTTGCGACACATGGAAGTGTCCTTCAAGAACGCCGCCACTCTTTGATCCTGAAGGGACAACTATCGCGACATTTCAACTACTACTATTTATATCTTTACACAAGAGATATTAATGTTAATATTGATTGAACTGTATAACGCATGAATCTGACACAAACGACAACACAATATTTCAACATTGCGTTATCTTGGATTTCAGATGTTAGTGTTCATAAAGCTCTACCATTATTCTACTTTAAATTTTCAGTACATTGTCATCAGGTCTCGGAGCTATATCAGCTTTAGTTTGGGAGGACATTATACAAGTGTATTTTCCAAAGATTCCCATGTCTAAAGGAACGACAATTAGCAGGATAATAGGTATCTTTATAATATTACTCAATAAATGTTGATCTTACTTTTATTTTGCTGGACACAGTCAAGGAGGTATTTTAATTAGGTACCTATATGTACAGGGCTGTA
>BROG01000330.1:577500-665000 GCA_030159075.1 Atrina japonica | reverse complement strand
TTGTTAAGTATATCAAGGTGATTAAACTTTAAGACCCCCTATGTCTAGGTGGAATATTCTAGTTAACTATATCTAGGTGATTACATTTTAGGACCTCCTGTGTTAGGTAGAAATATTCTTGTTAACTATGTCAAGGTGAGTACATGTAATGACCTTCTGTGTAAAGGTGGAATATTCTTGCTAACTATATCAAGGTGATTACACTTTATATATATATATATATATATATATATATATATATATATATATATATATATATATATATATAAAAATAGGATATTATCCCGTACATTCTAAAAAAAACCGTGCCAGGAGTTTTACACTCCCGTACATCTCCACCTGGCTAGTGAGTAATAATAAAATAAGATCTCTCTTCACCCTCAGTTAAACACCTGGCATGCACACTCAAATTTTCTTACATGTATTTACACATGTGATTACACTTTCTGACCGCCTGTGTCAAGGTGGAAATATACTTAAATAACTTGTTAGCTCTATCAATGTGTTGTGGATTACACTTTTCTGACCAGAAATATTTTGCCTGTGTCAAGGTGGAATACTCTTGTTAGCTCTATCAATGTGATTACACTTTCTGACCGCCTGTGTCAAGGTGGAATACTCTTGTTAGCTCTATCAATGTGATTACACTTTATGACCGCCTGTGTCAAGGTGGAATACTCTTCTTAGCTATATCAATGTGATTACACTTTATGACCGCCTGTGTCAAGGTGGAATAGTCTCTTCTTAGCTATATCAATGTGATTACACTTTATGACCGCCTGTGTCAAGGTGGAATAGTCTTGTTAGCTCTATCAATGTGATTACACTTTATGACCGCCTGTGTCAAGGTGGAATAGTCTTGTTAGCTCTATCAATGTGATTACACTTTATGACCACCTGTGTCAAGATGGAATACTCTTGTTAGCTATATCAATGTGATTACACTTTGGAATACTCTTGTTAGCTATATCAATGTGATTACACTTTATGACCACCTGTGTCAAGGTAGAAATATTCTTGTTAATTATATCAAGGTGATGACACTAAAAATATCGTGTTCTTAGCCTCTGTACATACACTTTTTGTCTTCTCACTCTGAAAATATCTATATATGTTATCGTCTGTTTCATTTTGTATTAAAATCAACATTTTTATTGATAAATTTTTATAAATATTTTTCAGTGTACCTTGGATATTTCGAGTTTCCTTTTTATGGTATCATGTCGTTGGGGTACTTGCAACCTTTGTTCTTGGAATAATAATCTCAGTTCTCTCTGGTAGGTGAGAGAGAGAGAGAGAGAGAGAGAGAGAGAGAGAGAGAGAGAGAGAGAGAGAGAGAGAGAGAGAGAGAGAGAGAGAGAGAGAGAGAGAGAGAGAGACTAAGAGCGTGTCTAGCATTACAATGTTGCAATGTCTAATAAAGATAATCGGATGGAATTTTTAGTCATGTTATAATGATAAATAGATATTAATTCTCCTCACTATATCGATTAGAATGAGATTGTATCTATTGTCACATTTCCGTAAAAATGAACAAAAGGAAACAAATAAATACTTTGTTTTATAAATTAATAATAATAATAATAAGAAGAAGAAGAAGAAAAAAAAAAAAAGAAGAAATGACAAGCATTTTATGATAAATTCTTCTATTTGCAGGTGGCCTCAGTGATATACCATCAGAGCCAAGATTTTTGCTGGAAGTGATAAGGAATTGTGAATGTTACAGAAAAAGATTAAGAATCACAATTAAACAACCTATTTCTAATTATCATGAACTTCGATCGTCTTTTAGAAATAAAACGCAATCTTATGATTTTATGAAAACTACAAACGCCAACAAAAAACGATAGTAGCTCTTTATTTATATTTCATTGACCATATCAAATATTCATTTACCAAAGCTTTGTAAATATTCAAGAAGTATTTATTTCAAAACACCTTTTGAATTTAATTGTATTCCATATTGTGACACATGTCGTGTAAATTGAAATGGCAACGAAATTGTGTACTTGTTCTGGTCATGTGTAATTATAATAATTATATGTGCATGTCGAAATGTGCAATGCATTTTGTCATCAAACGTAGCTTTATAATATGAAAATAAAAACAGATACAAAATTGTTAATTGTCAGGAAGTCTATCAGATACGTCACAGGCTTGTGGACATTGGAAAATCCAGAGATGGGATCATGTGTAATGGCGGAGATAGCACCCCCTGGCCGGTCACACCCGCTGCGAATTCAAATTCAAATAAAAAAAATGAAATATCGACACAATCAGTACAGACAATTCAACAACTACTACAGAACAGGTAACTCAACATTTCAGTACAGACATTTTAACAACTATTATCGACCGGGTAACTCAACATTTCAGTACAGAAAATCCAACAACTACTACAGAACAGGTAACTCAACATTTCAGTACAGACAATCCAACAACTACTATAGAACAGGTAACTCAACATTTCAGCACAGACAATCCAACAACTACTACAGAACAGGTAACTCAACATTTCAGTACAGACAATCCAACAACTACAATAGAACAGGTAACTCAACATTTCAGTACAGACAATCCAACAACAGGTAACTTAACATTTCAATACCGACAATCCAACAACTACTATAGAACAGGTAACTTAACATTTCAGTACAGCCAATCCAACAACTACTATAGAACAGGTAACTTAACATTTCAGTACAGACAATCCAACAACTACTATAGAACAGGTAACTTAACATTTCAGTACAGCCAATCCAACAACTACTATAGAACAGGTAACTTAACATTTCAGTACAGCCAATCCAACAACTACTATAGAACAGGTAACTTAACATTTCAGTACAGACAATCCAACAACTACTATAGAACAGGTAACTTAACATTTCAGTACCGACAATCCAACAACTACTATAGAACAGGTAACTTAACATTTCAGTACCGACAATCCAACAACTACTATAGAACAGGTAACTTAACATTTCAGTACAGCCAATCCAACAACTACTATAGAACAGGTAACTTAACATTTCAGTACAGACAATCCAACAACTACTACAGAACAGGTAACTCAACATTTCAGTACAGACATTTTAACAACTATTATCGACCGGGTAACTCAACATTTCAGTACAGACAATCCAACAACTACTACAGAACAGGTAACTCAACATTTCAGTACAGACAATCCAACAACTACTACAGAACAGGTAACTCAACATTTCAGTACAGACATTTTAACAACTATTATCGACCGGGTAACTCAACATTTCAGTACAGAAAATCCAACAACTACTACAGAACAGGTAACTCAACATTTCAGTACAGACAATCCAACAACTACTATAGAACAGGTAACTCAACATTTCAGCACAGACAATCCAACAACTACTACAGAACAGGTAACTCAACATTTCAGTACAGACAATCCAACAACTACAATAGAACAGGTAACTCAACATTTCAGTACAGACAATACAACAACAGGTAACTTAACATTTCAATACCGACAATCCAACAACTACTATAGAACAGGTAACTTAACATTTCAGTACAGCCAATCCAACAACTACTATAGAACAGGTAACTTAACATTTCAGTACAGACAATCCAACAACTACTATAGAACAGGTAACTTAACATTTCAGTACAGACAATCCAACAACTACTACAGAACAGGTAACTTAACATTTCAGTACAGCCAATCCAACAACTACTATAGAACAGGTAACTTAACATTTCAGTACAGACAATCCAACAACTACTATAGAACAGGTAACTTAACATTTCAGTACCGACAATCCAACAACTACTATAGAACAGGTAACTTAACATTTCAGTACCGACAATCCAACAACTACTATAGAACAGGTAACTTAACATTTCAGTACAGCCAATCCAACAACTACTATAGAACAGGTAACTTAACATTTCAGTACAGACAATCCAACAACTACTACAGAACAGGTAACTCAACGGTTGCAATACAGACAATCCAACAACTACTATAGAACAGGTAACTCAACATTTCAGCACAGACAATCCAACAACTACTACAGAACAGGTAACTCAACATTTCAGTACAGACAATCCAACAACTACTATAGAACAGGTAACTTAACATTTCAGTACAGACAATCCAACAACTACTATAGAACAGGTAACTCAACATTTCAGTACAGACAATCCAACAACTACTATAGAACAGGTAACTTAACATTTCAATTCCGACAATTTAACAACTTATATCGACCGGGTAACTCAACATTCCAGTACCGTCAATTCATCACCTATTATCGACCGGGTAACTCATTTCATAATAGACAATCCAACAACAACTAAAAATTTTCGAGACGAGCGAATTAGTAACTCCATATTTCAGATTTGTTAATTCAACGACTACTATCGAAATATTATTAACAATACAATGGTTATAGTTTTACGTAGGAAACAGCCCAAATGCTAAAGACGATTGGACAGGCAACTCAACATATCATTATTGACAATTAACGATTGGACAGGCAACTCAGCATATCATTATTGATAATTAACGATTGGACAGGCAACTCAACATATCATTATTGACAATTAACGATTGGACAGGCAACTCAACATATCATTATTGACAATTAACGATTGGACAGGCAACTCAGCATATCATTATTGATAATTAACGATTGGACAGGCAACTCAACATATCATTATTGACAATTAAACATGTACCTCGATATTGCAGTAGATAAAATAACATTAGTTGCCTAGCCATGTTTTAATATCCCCGATGTTTACAGTTTACACATTATTGTTCGATTGTTTTAATTTAACCGTCCACATCGACAGCGACCGAATATTTTCTTTTACCCCATGACTTCGGAACTTAGGACTGTTTATGATATAATCATGTTGATTCAAATATGAAAACAAATATATGAATTGTTTTCTTTTGATTTTTATTACTATATTACTATTATTATTATTATCATTATTATCTTTTTTGTTGTTGTTGAAAAGGAGTATCAAAAACAAGTGCAACACATAAAATATATGTACATACCGTAGTAAAACATATCTAGGCTACTTTCAGTACTATAGTATTCCAGAAAATAGAACGGTCATGGATATTGTAAATAATATATGCTCTTGGATATATCGTTATGATACACTATATAAAAGTATAGGAAAGGATAGGGATAGATACGTTTTCAGGAATAGACAGACACACCGAGAAGCAACAGCACGTGTGTTAAGCGTTGTATCATTTA
Source organism: Atrina japonica (assembly GCA_030159075.1). Classification (NCBI taxonomy): domain Eukaryota; kingdom Metazoa; phylum Mollusca; class Bivalvia; order Pterioida; family Pinnidae; genus Atrina; species Atrina japonica. Next base: position 659,736 of record BROG01000330.1, on the reverse strand, counting down.
TACAGGTTGTGACCAGAAGTAACCTCCCATGTTATTTTTATATCATTTATACAGGTTGGGACCAGAAGTTACCTCCCACGTTATTGTGGTATCATTTATACCGGATGTGACGAAGGGTTATCGCCCATATTATCGTTGTATCATTTACATCGTTGTGGCCAATCGTCTATATCGGTTGTGACAAATAGTTATCTCCCATGTTATTGCTGTATCATTTTTACAGGTTGGGACCAAGAGTTGTCTCCCAAGTTATTGTTGTATCATTTATACCGTTTGTCGCCAGGAGTTATCTCCCAATTTATTGTTGTATTATTTATACCGGTTGTCACCAGGAGTTATCTCCCAAGTAATTGTTGTATCATTTATACAGGTTGGGACCAAGAGTTATCTCCCATGTTATTGTTGTATCATTTATACCGTTTGTCGCCAGGAGTTATCTCCCAAGTTATTGTTGAATTATTTATACCGTTTGGGACAAGGAGTTATCTCCCATGTTATTGTTGTATTATTTATACCGTTTGTCGCCAGGAGTTATCTCCCAAGTTATTGTTGTATTATTTATACCGTTTGTCACCAGGAGTTATCTCCAAAGTTATTGTTGTGTGGCAGGTGGCACCTGGTGGTGGTTTTGTTCTGTGATCGTATAGTGGTATTTTAAAGTTCGTATCGCTCAGATGATGGCCCTGACCAGCACAACAGTGTCAAAAGAGTTAAATAATACTCAATAGGTTGTCTCTTGACTTCAGAAGAACAAGGAACAATAAAACGACGTTTAAATTTTATTACGTATGCATAAACTCAACAGTTGTATAAGTAAATATTGAAAATAAAATACTTTAACAAAACTTAACTGTGTTCTGTCAAATTAATTCAATCAGGATATACAGACGTTTAACAACTGCAAAATATTAAATCCACCCCCTTCCCGGATATACTGACACGTGTACGTAAACGACAAAATGCTACCTAAAACCTATGTTAAATTCAACCCCCTTCCCGGGTAAACTTGACGTATATAAAGAACTTGACTAAAACATAACTAAAAAAAATAAATTAATCTACACCTATGAATATAGCCAGACTGGACCTAAGCCTAAGAAAAACCCTAACAAAATTATGTTAATGAATTTAGATTCCCATGCCGAAATTTACTGCTACTTCTAGTACTAAGCAAAAAGCATGAACTTGTCAGACTTACGATCTTTCACAAGTTAAAGACCTTAGGCGACGAACACCCGTATTTAAACTTTACCTGGCTATTGTATTGTAAACAGCCAATAAATGCCGTAGATAGAATAATACCTTAGCCAATCAATACCAAGACTACAAAACACGTAGTATGAACTAGCAAAATGGCGCAAATTACAAGTAAGGAAAAATAAACCCAACGAAGTGTGAACGTTAGCACTTAAAATAACATTCATATCGGGAATTAACAATACTTGTGAGTATACTTATGTAAATATAATGCCCTTAAAATAACTTAGAAAAAATGTCAATGTGCAGAACTTAATGATAGTAAACATGTATCATTACGCTGACACTCATGTTAGCAGACGGATCAAATCGCAACCGTCACAGTTGTATCATTTATACCGTTTGTCGCCAGGAGTTATCTCCCATGTTATTGTAGTATTATTTATACCGGTTGTCACCAGGAGTTATCTCCCAAGTTATTGTTGTATCATTTATACAGGTTGGGACCAAGAGTTATCTCCCATGTTATTGTTGTATCATTTATACCGTTTGTCGCCAGGAGTTATCTCCAAAGTTATTGTTGTATTATTTATACCGTTTGGGACCAAGAGTTATCTCCCAAGTTATTGTTGTATTATTTATACCGTTTGTCGCCAGGAGGTATCTCCCAAGTTATTGTTGTATTATTTATACCGTTTGGGACAAGGAGTTATCTCCCATGTTATTGTTGTATCATTTATACCGTTTGTCGCCAGGAGTTATCTCCCAAGTTATTTTTGTATTATTTATACCGTTTGTCACCAGGAGTTATCTCCCAAGTTGTTGTATCATTTATACCGTTTGTCACCAGGAGTTATCTCCCAAGTTATTGTTGTATTATTTATACCGTTTGTCGCCAGGAGTTATCTCCCAAGTTATTGTTGTATTATTTATACCGTTTGTCGCCAGGAGTTATCTCCCAAGTTATTGTTGTATTATTTATACCGTTTGTCACCAGGAGTTATCTCCAAAGTTATTGTTGGGACCAAGAGTTATCTCCCAAGTTATTGTTGTATTATTTATACCGTTTGGGACCAGGAGTTATCTCCCATGTTATTGTTGTATCATTTATACCGTTTGTCGCCAGGAGTTATCTCCCAAGTTATTGTTGTATTATTTATACCGTGTGTCACCAGGAGTTATCTCCCAAGTTATTGTTGTATCATTTATACCGTGTGTCACCAGGAGTTATCTCCCAAGTTATTGTTGTATTATTTATACCGTTTGTCGCCAGGAGTTATCTCCCAAGTTATTGTTGTATTATTTATACCGTTTGTCGCCAGGAGTTATCTCCCAAGTTATTGTTGTATCATTTATACAGTTTGGGACCAAGAGTTATCTCCCAAGTTGTTGTATTATTTATACCGGTTGTCACCATGAGTTATCTCCAATTTTGTTTTTATTATTTTTACCGAATGTGACCAGGAGTTATATCCCATTTTGTTGTATCATTTATATAGGTTGTAACCTATAGTTACCTCCCATGTTATCTTTGTATCATTTATACAGGTTGGGACCAGAAGTTACCTCCCACTTTATTGTGGTATCATTTATACCGGATGTGACCATCGCCCATGTAATTGTTTTATCATTTATACAGGTTGGGGCCAAGAGTTATCACCCAAGTTATTGTTGTATCATTTATACCAATTGCAACCTATAGTTACCTCCCATGTTATTGTTGTACCATATATACCGGTTGTCACCAGGAGTTATCTGCCATTTTGTTTTTATCATTTAAACCGGTTATGACTAGGTGTTATCTCCCATGTTATTGTCGTTTCTAACCTGTAGTTACCTCCCAAGTTATTGTTGTATCACATATTCCGATTGTGACAAGGAATTATCTGCCATTTTATTGTTTCGTCTATATCGGTTGTGACCAAGAGCTATCTCCCATATTATTGTTTTATTGGCTATATTGTCTATACCTGTTGTGACCAGGAGTTATCTCCCATTTTGATGTTTTATCGTCTATACCGAATTTGACAAGAAGTAATCTCCCATATAATTGTTGTATTGTCGTATAGGTGTTTTCATTATCCAGAATTACCACCCATCGTACCAGGTATCGATTGTAATGTCATTTGTTTGTGTGTAAAACGAGAAAAGTTTCAATTGTGACGTCATATGTTTGGGTGTAAACGATGTTGTTTTCTCACCTTGAGACATGGCGTCCCACTCGATACCTGTTGACATGGGAGATAACTCTGACTAACGAAAAGACAGGTGATCAGAAGTTTTCTCCCATTTTGATGCCGTATTGTCTATACAGGTTGTGATTAGCAGTTTTCTCCCATTTTGATGTTGTATCAGTTATTACGGTTGTGACCCATTTTGTGTGTCTCCCATTTTCTTGGATCGTCTTCACGGATTTATTCTTTATTCGTTTTGATTTGGATTTGAATCTGGAGAGATTGACAGGCTGAGGTGTATGCCCAACCTCATCCACTCCCACCACAACCATCACTGTGACATGTATCTCACTCTGATATCCTACCTCTGGACTTTCTAGAGATACATGTTTACCTATTATGTCACAGGCGTTTACATAATCCTCGACCAACTGATAGTTCTAACAAATGCCTGTGTTAGGTGTGTATGTTCAGTTGCATTGTGGACTCTTTACACTTTGGTATAAAACAGTTTTCCCATATATACACATATACCATTATATCTGGGTAATGTTGGTCGAATATACCCGTAAATACAGCATCAGGGGTTGAATACTTTCTTTCATCTGGTTGGGTCCAGTACTTTTTCACTGAATCAGCGGCATGTTGCTGATTGAATTTTGGATGGACCTGGTCATCTAACATCTGGTCCAATCACAGTAAATATAAACAAGACTTTAAATATAACTAATCAAAACATTCCATTTTTTCCAAAAAGAAAAACAATCCTTATATCAGCGATATACAAAGCTTTATATATCGCTGTAATTATATATTATTTTCATTTTCCGTGAAACTGTAGCCATCTGGACACGAAATACATTTTGTATGACTTTGCGGGGGAGGTTTTCGTATGACGTAACAGACGAACAGCTACATATACAATGCAACCTTACCGGTCTGTACAAATAACAGTCGGTATATCCTTACTGGCCGCTAATATTACCTATGGCTATGGAACTCGTTTTATTATATCTAAAGAAAAATCGTATTTACATGAAAATATTAATGATATATCTATTTCCATCTGAATTCCAAAAAATAATAATAATAATAATAATAAAACGTTGAAGCAAAACTTTTATTATTATCAGATATTCTTCTAACCTATCCACTAGTCGGAATCGCCCAAGTCCGTAAAAAGTCTTATGTTTACTCCAACCGGAAATATTTGATTGCGCGTGCGCTGGCGGGCGATTCAAATATTTTAATGTCAAATAACTGCGCCAGGACTTTTTTCATCGACAGATTTAACAAGGTTTAGATATAACTGCTTTTGGGTATACTGTAATTTGTTTATAATAATATCATGTGTAATGATTCATATCTGTTTTATTAATCTAGAAGAAGAAATGGATTACAAGATTCTTTATTGCAAAAATGATATTACATTATTGATAAGTCAATGCAAAATCCGAAAATGTTGATTCACGTTGAATTTGACCGTTTCATTTGTCAACTTGTCATTTGACTCGGTTTGGACAAAACTCGTTATAAATCCTGTCCTCTGGTCCATCGCAATATCGGTCACATCAAAGTCAGTAAAAAATAAAGTACACCGTAAACTGACAGAGTCAGTCAGTGGAAGAACGTACATAATTCTCGACCCCCTCCCCCCATTTAGACTGGTAGCAGGATGTTTCGGCCTTTGCACAACTTCGGACATGGTTGTTTCGGCCTTCAATCATTTCGGCCTTGTGTATATTATAATTAATCTTAATGATTAATTAAATAATTTGATTGGTTTTCCACAGTTAATTAAACAGGCTAATCAAATTAAAATTATTAGTCTTTGAAGTTGTAATTAACAAATAAATTATGATCGTCAAGTGTAAGCGATTCTGTAAATGATCCCAAGCTGATGCAAGATTGTCCTCTTCAAATAAATATTAAAACAACATCTTAATTTGAGAAATTCCTTTGAAACCCGCCAATACATAAAAGGTGTAGCCCTCGTGTCTTGGCCATAATTAGATGTAAGAGTTATCGGTAAGTTGTCTATATTTTACAGTTTTATCATAGATTGGAACCGTTACCGACGTGAAAGGCAACTATTCAAGTATATATATATATATATATATAAATTGAACTATTCAAGTATATATATAAATTGAACTATTCAAGTATATATATAAATTGAACTATTCAAGTATATATATAAATTGATGTCCGAACTTGCACAATGCCGAAGTTTCATAAGGCCGAAGAATTTGAAGACCGAAACATCTCGAAATCATTTAGACTAGAGGCTAGAAACGATAGATGACCTACAGATTGACTGCCACCCATATATTTATTATGTAAGTTCTCTTGAAGGGAGCTATAGTCTGTCCCAAGTAATTTTTGTCCGTTGGTTTTGGCTGATTAAAGTAAAATGGTTGATACCTACCACTTAAATTTAAGGTAGCGGTATCCTATACATACTCCATTAATTATCCATGTTCATGACATATAAAATTTTGTACAATATTCTCGCTCAAATCATTTTTACATAGTCATGTAATGCCACTAATGTCGACCATCTTTCGAAGGTTGAGAGTGGAAGTAAAAGAAAAGGAATGTTTATTGATCATACTGATCTAGCCTGTCTCAGTGATCTGTTAACATAATATAACAGTAAATATGTCCCTTATAGGTAATTTGTCGTATAACTGGGACTAGAGACTTATGACCAGTAAAATTTGTTTCCAACTAACTAGTGAGACAAAGTTGCTAAATTTAACATTTGAAATGTGGTTAGAATTATCTCCTGTCAGCATTACTTAGGGATGAAGGGTAAAATAAAAAGTAGGAATTGAGTGATATCATGTGTTGAGGAATACTATAGATGTATATTTATATTGTCAATTTCTTTTTGGATAGGCAACATGGATGAAAATTTGATGGATTTTTCTATCAATAATGAAAATATTGAAGATGATTTTCATCCTCCAGCATTAATGCAGACCCCTGTTGTAAAAAACTCAATATTGAAGCCATCAAATAGAGACAACTTAATTCAGCTCTCCACACCTGTACATAAAGGTTTGAAGGTAAGAATAATTACAGGTATATTTGCTATTGTTGCCTGCTTGTGTAACAGTACATTTAAGATTAAAAAAAGGTTATAAATTGATTTTATCATTTTATGTAAATAACTATGTATTTATTCTAACTATTGACAGTAAAACACTAAACATGGTGGATCAAGGTCTTGTTCAGGACATACATGAAAAGTTATAGGACCCTGAAAGCATTGGTATTGGTCAAAATTTGTAGCATATCACCTGTAGCTGATATAGCTGCCAGTTATATCTCTTGTCCATATTTACAAGTACCACTGGCAAAAGGAGAAAAATATCCATAAATTTAGGCGAAAATAATACTTATTTTACTAAGGGAGATAACCTTTCTACGACTAAATTTCAACTAAAATATCATTGCTCTTATATAGTACATGAAAAAATATGTGTCGGACATTTAAAACAAACCAATAAAACAAGTGAAGTTACACTGAATAACATCACATGGACTGAAGTATCAAGTCATAGTAAGTTGTAGAGATAACATAATATCCAAGTCTAATTCTAGATTTCATAACATGATATGGACTAAAGTAATAGGTCTTAGTAAGTTATAGAGCAGCCTTTTTAGTTCTTCCGAGCCAAAGGCTCAAGGTGACCTATAGCGATCATCTTTTGTATGTCGTCGTCCGTCGTGTGTTGTTAACTTTTAAACATTTTTTACTTCTTCTCAAGAACCAATGGGCCATTTTCAACCAAACTTGGCAGGAAGTATCCCCATGTGAAGCCACATAAAGTTAGCGAAGGAAAAGGGGCTAGGGCCCATAGGCCTCCTAAAAAGGGGCCAAAAAGTACCAAAACTTGGTACATCTTTAAAAATCTTCTTTTTATAAACCAATGATCAGATGACTTTCAAATTTTGTGTGCATGATTGTAAAGTCATTGTCTACAAATTTTGCGAATTAAAATGAAATCAATCAATAAACATGCCACTAGGGGGCACTTTTGTAAATGGGGGTTATTTTGGTTGTATTGGAGTTATGCTCAGGTGACCGTCAAGGCCCATTCGGCCTCTTGTTCTTTAGAGCCCGTGGGACTCAGGGGTGCAGAAATCCCATGCCCAACCTGTTACATTTACCATCCGGACAAGTGAATTTTTTTTTAGTTTAATTGTCTGTGGACAAGTGCATTTTAAAGAAAAAGAGTAATAAATCTAGAGTTCAAAGTCATATTAAAGTATTTTTGTATATCAAAAATAGCTATTTCATAAATCTGTCTGAAACAAGCAGAAAATGTTTTTGAGTTTATTTCTATCTTCGTACTCATATCAGGAGCATTGCAACAACTCTTTGTTTGACAAGAAAACCACAAACTAAAAATAGATCAATCTCCAAGATGAAGTATCCTTATAGAGAGCAATACTTTCGGAATACCTTTGATAACTTCTGCTGATCTATAGTTCATTTGGAAAATTCTAAAATTGAGCTGTCAAAAACCACATGTAGGATTATGGTTCTCTTTGTTATTCACAAGAGGGCAAAAGAAAATTGATTCAAGGCAGTTTTAAAATTGAGAAATTGAACAACTTTTTCAAAATACACAAGACATTTCATTTTGTTGGGAAAATGTTGATTACCATATATTTTATCAGCTGTTTGTAGGCAATGTATCTACAAGTTGATACATGTATCAATGAAATATAATTGATTAGATATTTTCAAATGTTAGATATATATCTCGATTACCATAAAATGTCAGCTGTAAACACTGACTGGTTTTGGATTTGCGCATACCCCAGTAGCAGCTTTCTAAAAGTAATAAAAAGTGTCACCAATATCATTCAGTTATGTTTTCAGGTACTAAATTCATGTTGTTTGTACAAAATGTATTGCAGGCAGTATTTCTGACATATAAATCTCGACCGATGTAACGAAAATTAGATTCAGATAAATTGATATTGGCAAGTTGTACATGTACACACAGGAAATCAAAACACTTTCATTTGTTTTCTTTTTTTTTTTCAGAAATGAGTTAGAATCTACTTTTGAGATCACAATTAAATGACTATTACAAGCAATAATTATTCAGGTTGATATGATCCCAATCTAGGTTTTAGGAGTTGATTGATAAGTTGTTCGATTTTTCAAATTATTGTTAAAATATTTTTATGAATTTACAATTTATTGCATTTTAAATCCAACCAAAATTTTGATACACAGACAAAATATAATGAACTTTCTTTAAATTCTTTGTGGATAACTCTTGGCCACTGAAATATGAGTTGGACTGGTAGATTGTGAATCTAAGGGGCCCATGTGACCCCTTAAATCTGAACAAATATATATTAAAGTTCAAATTCTGAACTAAGCTTTGTTGTAAAACATATCTGGTCTTGTGGTAGGACAAGTGAAATTACAGGTGAGGCAAGTGAACTTCATATTTGTCAGCTCCAGAATGTTGCATGTTTATCAGTCAGTTTCAGTCATACATTTCTATTTTCAGAACATATGAGCATAAATTATCATGTTCTACCAGCAAAACTGCTTCTAAATTGGATGCTTGCTCCATTGTTATGCAGGGCCTCTGGCCAATTTGGTTAGAGCATCACACTTAAAACAGTCCAGGTTTTAGCCCCACTGGAATCTAAGCTGGTTTTTTGTGAGAAAGTTTTCAGAACAGCTGGTGGTCTCTTCCTTGGTACATTGTATCCAGATTCTCTCCTACACCATTACAAACTGGTCGCCACTATATATCTGTAAAATTAAAATTATTGTGGGTGGCATATAACAAAAATCAAGCCATTGTTAGGATCCGAAAATGAATAATGCAAGACATTGATTTTAGAGAGTCTGTTTGTTCATTATTCAACACTTTGGTTTCCATGAAATGAATAATGCAAGACATTGATTTTAGATTGTCTGTTTGTTCATTATTCAACACTTTGGTTTCCATGAAATGATTTTGGTTTCTTTTCCTCAAAATCTTAAGGTTCCGCTAAAGTCAAATTTGACTAATTTTTCAAAACAAAAATTTTAACTTATTATAGAATATTATAACATGTTTTATACACCAAAATTTGCAAATTTTGTGCTGAATCAAACCATAACAATGAAGTCATAAAATGCATGTGGAGTAAGAACTTTGCAATTATATCACTTGCTGTTTTAAAAAAATCTGGACAGTAAATGACTACTTTCTTTTCCCTCAAATTTAAGCAGTATCATCTTTAAAGCCATATCTAAGGGCAAGTTGGGTTTTTTTAGTAAAAATATTATACCACAAAAAAGGTATGCAACTGTAAAGCATGGTAGGCAAATCATAAAATGGATGCCATTTTCAGGTTTTTCATATAAATTATGGAGGACCATACCACCATATTCATGAACAAGTACACAACATAATATCTATTTCAACATTTGGATAATCATTACAAAAAAGTGCTATAAATATTCATCCCTACTTACATTATTAACAGGATGTAAAAAATGTAGCACACACATTTATACAATGCTTAGCATTCAGATAAATAATATTGAATAACAGAGACATAGGGCCTATATAACACATTATAGGTACATGTCTCTTTTAATAAACTCACAATATTTTTGTCTACAATGTATATATAAATTCAGTTAATTAAATACTTTTTGTAGACTTTTCATATCTGGTAAGCAAAAATAAAATTGTAGCAGTGACATTTTGTATTGAATATGTGAAATTTACTTTGAATACTGCTACTACAAGGAAACTAAACAAAATATGAATGGAACATTCCCAAAATCTATTTGAAACTATTTTCATTTTAAAATGAATGTATATTTGAACCAAAAATTCTAAATGTTTGAATAAAACAAAAATACGAAAGTGCATAGTACTAGTAGTTTGCATCTACTTTCATTTCCACCAGCACCAAAAAAATACGAAAGTGCATAGTACTAGTAGTTTGCATCTTCTTTCATTTTCCACCAGCACCAACAACAGATAACAGTGGTGAGGATAATCCAGGGAAATGTCCCCACAACATACGAACTGTACACACATTAAATGCTTGTTGATTGGTTCTTATTACAGGTATATTTTACAACTAAAGAAAATAATAAATTCATAATCAATATCTTGTATGAAAGCGAAATTGTAGCATGTTTGTAGCCTTGAAAACAAACGGGAAATCAAAATATCTCATTAAATTCAAATATATAGTTAAAAAGATGGTCCGCTTGCACTTAGTAGAAAACCTGAGTAACAGTATATGCGTATTATATTACGAAAAGTTAGTCTTTTAAAACTGTGCATTTTTTAAAAATTTTAATTAATTTTTTCAAATAGATTTGAACAAACACTATTTCTAACAGTACCAACAAGTCAAACACAAATCAGACTGAAAGACTGTATACATTTTTAATAGTATGCCAAATTTCAAGGTTGGTTTTCTCATATTTAAGGAAAAATTACTTGGTGAATCTTTTCTCTATATTTGACTTTAGTGGAACCTTAACCAAGTTAAGTTGTCGTTACATGTACTATTATACAGATTATCTTACGGGTGAAAAGCTGTCATATATTCTCATGTTACAATACTATTAAAATATTGTAGGTGAAGTTTCAGACACCTCATTCTGTGAAGAAATTGACGCCAACTCGTTTTGATGACATACGAGTATTGGATGAAGAGGAGCGATGGACAGAAAGAACTGCAGTTGTAACTAAACAAGACAACCAGCTGAATACTCAGTACGCAAAAGATATACTTATTGAGCTTATTGATAACTTACCAGTGTAAGTTCTTATACCTGATTGCTTTCTTTGAACAATTCAGATATTACTGTTGTCAAGATTTTTAGACAAAATGGAGCAAGATTGTAACCAGGTCCCACTTACTTTTACAATTTGGAGTATGATTACAGTTCACTCAACTTATTTTCATACCCATATTTGCATAATTTGGTTAATTGCAGAGGAACTCAAAACACAGAACCAAAATTCATCTATTCAATGTTAAAATGTTACTTTATCTGCATAGGTTATATAGCTGTCACACCGGATGTCTGTTCGTCTCGTTTCCGGACTTAACTTCAGATGATATATAATGCTAGGGAGCTGATTTTACAAGATTATAAGTTCTTCTGCAGGACACTAAGAACCCTATTGATTTTGAGTCAGGTCCATCAAAGGTCACAGTTGCGTTAGATAGATTTTCTATATGCTATCTCGTTATTTCATGATGGAAGAAAGCTCATTTCAGTATACCGTCTATACCTATACATTTGTGTATACATCTAATACCTGTACCTTACATATGTAATTGAAGAATGATTGGTTCACATGTTGTTCGATGCCTTAGAGTCCCAGATCAAGGTCATAAGCACAATAGAAGACTAAAATTGCTACTTTTCTCCAAAATTGTTAACTTTTTGTTCTCCATGCCTGCTCACTTGGGAAGATAACTATAGAATGAGGTATATAATTTCCTGATGACTGGGAAAGGAATCATCACAGTATTGCATGCAACAATTCAACAAAAATGCCACTTTCCCTTTTTTTTTGGAGGATATGCTGCCCCTGGCAGCTCTGTTTTGGCAGTAATCAGAATCCTTTTATCTCATCAGTATATGGGCCATATGACTCGACTAACTTAAAAGAATTGATCCGATGATGTATATGGATGATTAGATTGCACGCTGGAATGGTATTTTCATCGATATTTTTACGATGCCTCTGTACCCAAGAGCTACGGATAAGAGTCAAGGTCGTTGTCAGAATTTCGCAGTCTGGGTCAGTGCATAATAAAAAAGATATTACTGACAGAATGACCTAATAAATATACAATTGTAATTGTTGTTAATATTTTTTTCACTCTTTCGTACTTAAATACCCATCATTTTTCAATGTTATTATGATTTTGATATTCATCACTGGCCAATTTATTCCATAATAGATGTTTATAAATTCACACCGTTTTGCAGAACTGTGGTGATGCCAAAAGAGGAATTGGAGATTGGTGAGTCAGTAACGAGAGAAGATGGTTTCAATTTGACAGAGTTAGACAATACTGTCCTGGAAAACAATCAAGTGGACACTGATACTACATTGATCAGACAGCATGAGAACTCTCTGTCAGAAGTCAATGATAACATACAATCGGTGGTGTCAGACAAAGGCACAATAACTCGGTCCAGAGACAGGAAGGAGGAGGAAGATATGGACACAGAGGACTTTTTTGATGCAGTTGATACACAAGAGGAACTTAAAACCAATGTGGAAGACACTACACTTACAGAAATAGGTGATCAACAGCCAGTTGAAGGTAATTCTGATAATACTAAAGAGAAAAACATGAAGACAGACCTACCAATAGGTGAAAAATCTAATCCAGATGTTAATGAGCAAAATATCGAGACAGATTTACCGATAGATGAAAAATCTAATTTAGATGAGCAAAATTACAATATTACTAACAAAGAAGAAATACACACAGATGCCATCAAATCACCTCCATTGCCCTCATCAAAAGGAAGTTACATAATTGACTTTGACCATTTGGATGACTTCAATCCATTTCAGAGCAAATCAGGTTTATCAAATTCACCAGCAGTAGTTAATACTAGTAGTGTGCATAAAGAATCATTGGAAAGTAATTCTTCTGAAGATGCATTGTCAGAAGATACAGAGAAAAAACCTGATGAGGAGGTACAAACAGGGAGAACCTCAACAGAGTCAACAGGTGAAAAAGATGATAAGAACAATAGCTCCCTATCTGAACTACAGAACATAAATGACAACCCTTTCCTACAGCTAATAGAATCCCCCGCAGTAAAGGAGAAATTATCGGGGAAATGTTTTGATGAAATACTGGGTACAGATAATATTTTGAACCAAAGTTTTGAAGACATAGATCCATTTAAAACTAAGTCAAATGTCCAAATGTCCCCATTAGCAGAGAAAGAAGCACAAAATGAGATTGAAAACAGTACAGAAGATAGGGATCTGCCATTAAATCCCGCAAACAAGGAAGCAGGGGTCTTAAAGGTACAAATACCTGATGAGACAGATCTATGTAAACCAAGTTCAAAAACAATGAATTCACCTAACAACAATATTGAACCATTGAAATCCAGTAGGCAGGTATCCATATCTCCAGATGCTGTTTTACAGCAGATGATAACACAGGAAAATGATACACTAACTTTGAAAACAGTGGAACAGAAACAGGTCCAAATACCAGATCCATCTGACCCTTTCAAACCAAGATCCCAGATAATGAATTCACCTATAACTACAGCTGATCCCTTTAAACCAAGTAGACAAATACTAAATTCTCCTGATGTTCTGTCACAGGGGAAACCAACAGAGGAGATTGGAAGTGACCCTGATCCTTTCAAGTCTAGATCACAAATACAGAACTCCCCTGTTGTTAAATCACAGGGAAAACTGATAGAGGAGAGCATAAGTGAGGCTGATCCTTTCAAGTCTAGATCACAAATACAGAACTCTCCTGTTGTTGTGTCACAGGGGAAACCAACAGAAGAGAGCGTAAGTGAGGCTGATCCTTTCAAGACAAGATCACAAATACCAAACTCTCCTGCTGTTGTGTCACAGGGGAAACCAACAGAGGAGAACGTAAGTGAAGCTGATCCTTTCAAATCTAGATCACAAATACCAAACTCTCCTGTTGTTGTGTCACAGGGGAAACCAACAGAGGAGAGCATAAGTGAAGCTGATCCTTTCAAGACAAGATCACAAATACCAAACTCTCCTGCTGTTGTGTCACAGGGGAAACCAACAGAGGAGAGTGTAAGTGAAGCTGATCCTTTCAAATCTAGATCACAAATACCAAACTCTCCTGTTGTTGTGTCACAGGGGAAACTGATAGAGGAGATCGAAAGTGACCCTGATCCTTTCAAGACAAGATCACAAATACCAAACTCTCCTGCTGTTGTGTCACAGGGGAAACCGATAGAGGAGAGCGTAAGTGACGCTGATCCTTTCAAGAAAAAATTACAAATACCAAACTCTCCAAAGATAGAATTATCACAGTTACTTGATGATGGTAGCAAAGAGTCCAAAAATAATGTAACTTCTTGTGACAGTGACATGCAAGAAGCAGAAAATAAAAATCCTTTTGAAACAAAATCAAAGATAATCAGTTCGCCAGTATCAGATACAACAGACCAATTTAAAACTGTAAGTAAAATAACCAACTCACCTGTACAAAATTCTGGGTCTGATGATAAATTATTTGCTGACATCAATCCATTTAAAGCATCAACAAAGATGATGAATTCCCCTGCTGTTCCAACAATCGGTGATGCTGTCAAGGACTCCAAATCAAATAATTCATCCTCAGATTGTGTTGATAGTCAGTGTAAAGATCCATTTCAAACACCAAAACCAAAAGCTAACAGTGCTTCATCAAACACGGGAAACCAAAACAATGTTTGTGATGATCAGAATTCACAGCCAGGTCAAGTAGAAGAACAACTTCAAGACCCCTTTAAAACTCCAGGTAGAGACACACAGCCTAAAGAAGTGATGGTAAGTTGTAATAAGTATAATTACATTTGTGTTGACGGTACACATTGAAACACCTAACCTATGTCTTGCTGTTCATGGAGTACAGTATTGAACCCAGTGGGGGTCTCACATAGTCACATAACTATCAGGCTGTAATTCTTTGATTTTTGTTATTTCTACTTTACAATATCCCCTTTACATTTAGACTCCACTACATGTAAATTTTACATTTCTTATGTCTGAAATCTTATGGTAAGCCTGAGAATAAAAGGGAATTTGTTTAGTGTTCCAAAACAAACTCACAAAAATTATACAGTCCAAAATTATTATTTTTTCAGTTCGACTTTGTTTTTTTCATTCCTTTGAAGAATTTTTAAAAAATGATGATGATTTTTGTGTCCCTATTTGGTTCTTCCAGACTTTTCAATCAGCTATTTCAGTAATTTTCACAGTAAGTAATTGATAATTCCCTTCAGAGGTAGAGTCTGGACATCTCTCTAAATTTGAGGGGATTATGTAGCAGTGGTTTTGAACTAGATGGGTTATCCATTTAGTTCAATAGATAGAATACCATATTTGTAAATCAGGGTTTCCAGGTTTGCTTCCAGACAGAGACAGTTATTTGACTTCGACTTTCAGTATAGCACTGTCTGTCTGTCAACACCTTTCTTAACACTATAGTCAATACAAAGAAAACCATTAGGGTCTGCATCACCAAAGTTGGTACACATGTTCCTCATGTTGTGAGAAAGATGTCTATTTTTACAAGGTCATGGGTCACTTAAGAGTTGTGACCATTTTCATTATGAATTTCTATTTCTATATGAATGCTGTGACAGAAACTACTGCTACACCTAATGTACCTAGCTGAAAGCTGGAACATGATTGGATAATAGTCTAACGATGAATACTGCCAGTATAATTGTGTATTTTGATTTCTTTTTCTCAAAGTTATAGACAATTACACTTTATATAGAAGAAGCACAGATTCTTGATTCTGCAAACACTCTGAATATGCATGCTACAGTGGTATTATGTATAGTAGGCTACTCCTTTTGTATATTTTAACTTAATGTAAATTAAAGAAAAAATAAGTTGCCTACCTACTGATCTACGTCTAGAAATCTAGATCGAAACATCTAACGTAAAAAAATAAAAATTTTTTTAATGATGCCCAAATTATTTCATTCTTCAGTCGTACTTTAAATTTGTTGTTTCAGATATCAAATAAACCAGGATTTGTTGATCCTGCATTTATTGGACTCTCGGAAGATGACTTTAAACCTGCTACTTCAGATAGTAAGTGTGTGAATTAGACTCGGAATGATGGCCACAATGGTTGTATTTAAAAATGAGTATCAGTTTTGGTGTTTAAGGTTCTTTTGTTGCTGTCCAGGGGACAAGGAATATCCCCCAAAAAATTGCCCCCTCCCATCCAATCAGAAATTTTGTGCATTTTGTTCTCTATGTTTATCATTGAAATTGTTTTTTTTTTGGCAACATTTTATCATGGAAAGTAATGTGACCAACTGCTTTTTCTGGATAGATACGGTATACCTGAAATTTTGTTCACATTTAATTTTTGCCATTTTTGTCCATGCAATGAGAGGACAGATTTTAAATGAAAGCGAAATTTTCGAGCAAAATAATTGAAGCACAGACAAACATGCCATCTATGAGTGTTTTGATTTAGCGTGAATCTAAGATGAGATAAATATGCTTTCTGTCGTAAAAGGGAAAAAATATACAGATGTGCATAAAAAGTGAAAAGTTATCAGATGTGATGTCATATGTTTGTGTGAAAACAAATTTGTTTTCTCACATAAAGACATGACTGATGATGTCACAATCGATACCTGCTGACATGGGAGATAACTCTGACTAACAAAATGACAGAATAGTACTGTAGTTGTTCTCAACTGACATTGTTATAAAAAAGGTGTATAAAAACTGAAGTACAAACAATTAATTTTTTGAATGTCTGTTTTTCCATATTCTTATGTGCAAAAATATTGTATGGTAATAAAAAGGAGAAGTGAAATATTTTCTTTTTGTTTTAGTTTTCAGTGATCCATCAGCTTTAGACATGTTGGAACAGTTTGGAAGCGGAGCAGTGAGTTATAAAGAAATTTTCCTTAAATATTTGTCAAAAGAAATGCAATATATATCCCATGAAATGCCTTTCGTGACAGAACACCTCTGAGGCAACAACTTTTAAAATTGTTTTAATGCCCCCGGCCTGAAAGGTCCGTCAGGGGAATCTAGTGTTTGGATCATCTGTCTGTCTGTCTGTAATTCTATTTTGCTTGTAATTCCATCCCGCTTGTAATTCTGTCCCACTTACATATAAAGTGCAATATTTCAAGTTTGGATTGTGATATAGTAACCAACTTAGACTGTAAGTTCTGCTCACACTTCACTAACATCTGTAAGTTCTTCTAAGGGTTGCTCACACTTCACTGATATCACATGCCCCTTGGGGTGGGGTGGGGTCAAAATGTAGGACATTGCAATATTTATTTGTCAGCATAGACATGTGTTGGCACTGGGGGCATTTGTGTTTCCAAACACATCTTGTTTCAATTATTCCTAATAAATTACTTTGTCAATGAAAAAATCATGTATGGGGCATATATCTAGAGCTGAAATGAATATTTACAAACAAATAGTAATTGGCAAATATTTAAATATGACTTACCATTCAAGTACTGAGTCATATCTCTAGTACCAGTATAATATACAATGTATCATTATGGAGCGGCAAGGATAAGCTTAATATTGGAGAATTCCTCCTTAAAAGTACACTTTCAGGTAGTCTGGTACTTAACTGAGAACATGAAGGGTAATTTAAAGACTGGAAGAAAAAATTTGCGTGTAGTAAAAAGATGAGTACCATAGTTGATTAGGAATCAAATAGTCATCATGAACTAGAATTTCCAAGGTTGAATCTGTTTCAGTTCTACATAAAACCGTACTGAAATAAACAAAATTATTTTTTGTAGTTGCTTTTGGTTCAGAATTTCATTTATTTTTTATGAATATAGTATTGCTGTTATTTATTATAATAATTTTTTATTTGTAGACGACAGAGTCATCATTATCCAGGATGTCCTTATATGTTAAGTTTGATCCACTTGTTGATTTGCCTCCTGGTGGTGAGTGTGTATTTGTTAAATGACTTTATAACTTATTGAGATTTTATTTTCTCTAAGTGCAGTGGCTTCCATTGCCGAGTGATTAGAGCTATGCTATGAACTCTCTCACTATTTGTCAGTGCAGAATCAAGCCCTGCTGGAACCTAACATGATTTTTGTGACTTTGCCATTTGACTTGTTGAGGGCCAGTGGTCTCCTCCTGGGTACATTGTAACCAGGTTCTCTCATCCACTGGTAAAAAGTGGTTATTAAAACTTTAACAGTCTTGAAAAGCACTTTGTTCAGTTTGGCTTGTAAATAAAAAGTGTTTGCCTTGTAAAATGTTTGAATAGTGAGTAAATATTTTCTCCACAAGCCATTTGGCCAATAAAAGTTGTACCCTTCTTGGAACCCTGTTTTATTGCATGAGCGTATTGGACTTTATATTATAACTGTATGATTACACATGCATGTATTAATAAATATTTTGATTTACAGTATTGTAATGTTCTTACCAAAATGAAGTTTTTTTCTTGATGTTTATTTCAAAGATCCACGTAGAGCCAGCATTGTGAGACGAGCTAGCATTGATCCAAGGAGAGTCAGCATAAATCCACGCAGACCTGAACAATTCAACGCTATTCGACAATTGTAAGATATTCAGTTATAGTGAAATCTCATTATTTCAAAATTGAATGAGACAAAATTCTAGATATGTCAAAGTTGAACAGCCAGTCCCAATTTCTGTGGATAGAAAAATATAGTAAAGGGACATAAGCTCTCTTTTCAAAAAAAAATAAAAAAATTCGTTAATCAAATCTGTACCAAACAAATATCTATTTTAATGAACTAAGTTTACTAAAACATATGTGTTTATCACTCTATAATTTTTAAGATGCCAGTGTTTAATCGATAAAACAATATTATATAGAAGTATAACTGTAAAATAATGTAATAATAGGGATAAAATAAAGCATGTTTTGTCATTTTCATACAAAGTGATCCATAAAATATAATTACTGAAGGGACAATATGAAAGAGAAAAGAAACAAAATTATGCAAAAATGTGACTGGGGACTGATAAAAACACAATGAGACGCGAATCACCATTGAGGGGCAGTGCAGGGTCAAATGCTCATTTCAAAATCAGTATTAACTCCATTGCATATTTTTCTTTATTCATACCCCAACCAACACATTTTAAATGCAGTTTTAAACAACAACAAACCCCCCCCCCATCAACACATTTTTTAATCAATGGAGCTCTGCCTCCTGGAGACATTTTTTTCTGGAATAGCCCTTATTGGTATCATTTAACTTTATACAACTTTTTAATCATTTGTCAACAAATCTGTTTTCTCAATCTGATATTGTATTGATTTAGTAAGCTACCTTGTTATAGGGACCCAGAAGAAAGTTTTTTGCTGATGGGGACACCCCCCAAAAAATGTGCACGGAACATGACAACACAGTCACTAGCAAAAGAAGGTACACCAACAAGCTTGAATACAAAACACCAGAAAAGATTGCAAGAGGTGGCATCAAATCAGATGGATTTATTGTGCTCCAATACACCTGAGAGAAAAAAGGTAACTATGTATTACTTAATACACATAGGACAAACAAGTTTGAGAAACACTAAGCCCTTGAGAAGAAAATCATTCATGAACATTTTAAAGCCTGTATTCTGTAGTAACTGTTTACATGTATACAAATATATATACATGTATATTGGTGAGATGGACGGTAACATACCAGAACTATGTCCCTCTACCCTTTCCTTTTATGGGTTGTAAAGTGCCCATTCATTTCCTTAATGTAGGTTTACCATATATTGTAAATACATACACTTTAATGTATGGAGTGTGGCCAGGGATTAATAGACCCTTTTGGGACAGGGTCCAGTACCCTTCCAATTGGGAATTTTACATGGCAATTGGTCGAATTGGGGGAAAAGTGACTATGGTCATTAAATTCATAAGAATAAAGACACAAAACTCCCTTTCATAATGTTATAATTTTGATGGTAAACATGGTGGTAGGTGTATGTTTTTATGTTTATTTCTCCTTTGTTACTGGCCAGTAAAACTGAATTTCTAGACATGTCTGTATAAAGCATCTTATTGTCATAGTCATACCCCTGAACAACACGTGTGACACGTTATGTATTTTATTGTCAGAGTGAAGACAGGACACAAACAAATGATACACTGAGGGTCAAAGCCGAGGATACAGAAGAAGCAGGGATTATAGAAGTGAGAGAATTTATATACATTTGTACACAAATTCAAAACACGTAACTGATTTTTGGTGGAATTCACAGCTTCATTAAGGCTGTTTCCCCATGCCAAATAAGTGTTATTTCCTCCCAATAATTAAAATTTGGTTATTCTTATTTGTTGAAAGCGTATATTTCATTGTGATTTTTAGATTTCCCATTTTCTTACTGTATCAACTGCTTGGAGTGGTCAGCGGTAGAGTGTTAATCTGGCAAGCCGGGGGTCAGTTGTTTTATTCTTGGATACCAAACACTTTAAAATATGGTAGTGACTGTTCCTTCTACAGATATTTCTTTTCTGTATACTCATAGATATATATATATATATATATATATATCAGAGTGCGAAAAATGTACTCGTCAGCTCGTCCTGGACGAGTCGAAATTGCTTGGGGACGAGTGGTTCATTATAAGTACTCGTCACCGGTGACGAGTGATTTCCTGTTAAAAAAAAATTACCGGTAACTATTCCCGTCGTAGCATCTTAAATTCTAGTTTAAAATCACTACAATTCTTTCTCAACATATTTTTTCACTTTGTTCAAATATAATCACACAATGTATTGCCGAAAATCGGGAACCGGGATGATCCAAATGACAGTAGACATAAAGCGCACAGTTGATTTAGATTATCCACGTGTAAATGTCAGAATCTTTCAGGAAACGGCTCCATAAGTACGGAAATTTAAATATATTTATACTTTGTAAATTCAATGCGAGGTCGAGGTATAAATTCAAGTACACAACTAGGTAGATAGATAGATAGTTTTGGATGTAACATATATAGTTATAATAAATTTCATTCGCGTAAGAACTTAACCTCAACTCAATGAATTACGTTCCGGGGTGTTTTTCAAGTGTGATACCGCTGTTGGTTTTTTGAAATAGATTATCTTTTCGTTGTCAGTGAAGCTTTGCAAGTGTTCGAATTCGTTACTCAGAAAGTTTATGACTATGGCAAAAAGGACTATAGATTCGTTTTTCAAGAAAATCGGTAGTTCAGAAACTAAGGAAAAGGCAAACGAAAATGAGAAGGCTGTAGACCTACCGTCTGATGATTTTGCTGAAAAAAGCAAAATTTTGAAAAAGAAAAAAACGTAGTTTCAACGTCAGTTGGATCAAAGAATTTCCTTGGGTTAAATATGAGGAAGATGAGCAAAAAATGTATTGCACATCCTGTCTTGAATTCCCTAATATTGCTGATAAAGATAGTCCTTTATTCAAGGGCGCTGGCAGTGAGGATAATTTTAGAAAAGAAACACTAATTTATCATAACAAATCAAAGTTGCACATGAAGTGTCATGATAAAAAAATGTTCAGTAGCCAGTCAAATTATGTGGGTCCATTAAAGAAAATGGCTAATGCTCTGGATGAAAATGTTCAAAAGCAAGTTCGCTGTCTGTTCAACACATCATTCTATGTTGCAAAACAAGGTCTCTCTTTTAAATCCTTCCAGGGTCTTTGTGAATTACAAAGAAAAAATGGGGTTAGATTTGGGTTCAAAAGTACCAAAATGATAAGGCCTGTGCAACATTTATTCATTCAATAGCCGAGACTGAAGCAAAGTGTGTCACTAATATTTTAAAAGAGGCAAGGTTTTTGTGCATTTTGTCTGATGGCAGCACAGATGCTGGGAATTATTGAACAGGAGGCAGTGTTTTTGTTCGATTTGTTGATTTAGAGTCTGGTAATCCTAGAGTATTGCTTTGTGATATAATTGCCCTTAAAACTGCCACAGCTGAAGGGGTTCTTGCAGGTATTGAAAAAGGTTTAGAGGCAGTTGGAATTTCAAATAAAGACATAGTTAAAAAGTTGGTAGGTTGCAACTTTGATGGTGCTGCAGTGATGATGGGAAAAAAATCGGGTGTAGCTACAAGGTTGTCTCAGAAAGTGCCCCATCAGTTATCTATTCACTGTGTAGCACATAATCTTGAGCTTGGTGTTATGGATGCTGTGAAAACAATTCCTTACTTGCAAGAGTTTGACAATACTGTCAAAAGTATTTTCAAGTATTATTATTATTCTCCAAAGAAACGTAGAGAATTGAAAGCAATATCTGAAATAATTGATGAAAATCATGCATATTTTAGTGGTGTTCAGAAAATTCGTTGGTTGGCTAGTAGACACAGGGCTTTAGTGGCACTTGAGAAACATTATGCTGTTACTGTGTATCATTTAGAACATGTTGGTCAGGGAAGTTCAGGAGAGGATTCAGCAAAGTCCAAAGGTTTGTTGAAAGAGCTGAAAACTGAAAGATTTGTCAAGTTTTTGCACTTTATGCTTGATTTAACTTTAATCCTCAAGAATCTCAGTGAAAGTTATCAGAAAGATGATTTATTTGTGACTGATGTTGTTAGAAAGTTAGAACTAGCATCTTTGGAATTATCTAGTCTGAAAGTAAATGGGCCTGCATCAGGAAACTTTTACAGTAAATTTGAACAAAATTACTCTGATGGAATTTTGAAATGTGGCAAAGATTCCAAGCAGTCAGTATATCTAACAAACACAGGTGTTGATTTGAAAGCTACTTTCAGTAAATTTCTTGAAAGTATTATACAATATATAAGTGAAAGGTTTGAATCATTGCAGAATCCTCCTTACAGTAATTTTCAGGTATTTGATCATACATTGTGGCCAGTATCAATGCAGGATCTCAGATCATATGGTAATGAAGAAGTTGCACATTTGTTGAATCATTTTGAATCTTGTTTGACTGAAAAGGAGAAGTCTGAGGCTTCTGGGCAATGGCTTGATTTAAAGCTGAGATTGAACAGACAACGAACCACTAGTCCTCAGTTAGCTTATGCAAATCTTCTCGCTCTAAAACCAGCAGATGTTCAAGATATACTTGTACTTGTTAACATTATGATGACACTCTCTCCATGTACAGCTTCTTGTGAAAGAGCATTTAGTGCTATGAATAAACTGAAGACCACGTTCAGATCTCAAATGACTCAAAATACCCTTCAAAGTCTGATGAGAATCAAGATGATGGATAACACTTTGTCCACTTTTCAAGCTGATAATTCAATTAATACTTGGCTTTATTCTGCCAAAACTAGGAGACATGTTTCAACTGGAGCCGAGATCAGTCGTACTCAGCAGAGTCATAGTTTTAGTGGCCAGCTTCCTGAGATCATTAGCAGTGATGACAGTTCTTCTGATGATGAATGACTTTTTTGTGTCATAAGTAATGATAACTGATCTAATTCTTTGCAACTGAAACTGTTTCAATTATGCATTAAAAATTTACTGGTATATTATATTGTTTGTTGATTTTAATTTGTACCAGAAAAAATACAAATTTACTTCTGAGTCAATACAAGTATAATACTGGGACAAGTGAAAAATTTGTTGGGACGAGTGGTTTCTAAATAGCACTTGTCCCATGGGACAAGTGATTTTTCAAATATTTTTCTCACCCTGTATATATACATATATATACATATATACATACATAGATACACACACACACACATATATATATATATATATATATATATATATACACACACAGTCTAACGCTGATTATCCAGTTTTGTAGCTCGTACAAATACCATGTCCCCCAATATTTTACCAATGTAAAAAAGTTTCAGTAGGAAGTAGTTACATTTTGTAAATTTATAGATAAAAGTTTCACAAATTGCCCAGTAAGTATTTCTAACAATGATTGAAGTAGTCAGTCATACCCTTTATTGCTTAAAATAATTGTTCCTTTAGCCTTTACAAGATCGACAAACTTCAACATTGACAGTCACAAGTGTGGTAACAGGTGTCCATAAAAAAGGTTCAATCATTAAAAAAAACTACAACTTGAAAAACACTTCAAATAAATAAATATTTCTTACCAATACAGTCAAACTTGTATATAAAGACTGCTCAGAGGGAATTACAAAGACGGTCTTCATATAAAGAGTCACACGTACACGAGATATTATGAAATTAAAGGATCGGAGATAACTTTCATTATTTCCAACTACATATTTCCTCCCTGGTTAGATATTCCATTTAGTAAATGTACATTGTAATATTAAAGGAATTTTCCTACCGACAAAACTCTGGGTCAAGGATCTGGAAAACTGGGGAAAACATACATTGTTTTTAAAATTCCAAATTGGGAATTTTTGCATATTTTTGGGGAAATACAAGCCATTTTTGAATTGGGAAGAGTCCTGTAATCGGACCCAAAATAGGCATAGGAAAAATCCCTGTACTAATACATGTACAACATATAAATAATGAGAATAAAAAATAATTCATTGTTTTTATTAATTTTAATTAATTTATGACGAAATTGTATTACTTACATCACGGTTACACCATGATACGGCACATTATTAAAACTGAGACAGATCTCATAAAAACTGGTCAGTGTTGGTGATCGGTGTTGTTAAGTCAAACAGATGTGTAAGAATAGACAGAAAGTTGTAGATAGATGAATTTTATTTAATTTTCATTTTATTAGACATAATCCAGTGCAACAAGCACCTCTGATTTTACTCTGGATTGAGATGTTGACTTGTTTATCAAGTGATGTTCCATAAGATAAGATGTCAGTTAATTACTCCATTCCATTCCTGAATACGAGAAAACAAAACATCAATCCTTCAGCCATGATATTTAAATGCTCCTGCTTGTAAAGATACATCGTCACAAGGCGTGTCCTTTTTTATTTTTTTTGGTTTTAGTCTTTCGCTGATTAAGTAATCATCACTGGAAACTAAGTCTACAATTGACAATCAAAAACAAAACATCAATCTGTCAGCGATGATTGTTAGTTCCTGATTGTAAAAATACCTGTCAAAAAGTACGTCTGAGTGCCTAATTACCACCCGGGGCGTTAATTGACACCCCCAGGTGTGTTGTGACTGTCATATCTTCGTGTAAATCCTGCGAGAATTATCTTCAAGTTATCTCCCTTCCACCAGTAAGTAGTCGCTATACACAAGTAAGATAACTGCTGGCGGGTGAAATACAGCGGCCGCTGGTCGCGTAAGGCAGGTGGTCGCTATATAAGCGACAAATATATAGTAATTCTCAAGGGTTGGCCCAAATATGGTCGTTATCAACAGGGAGTCGTTATATGAGGGCGGTCGCTAAGGCAAGTTTTACTGTATACGATATCAGTTTCAATCTTTATTTAGTTTTCAAATTGGTTAGTGCTATGGGTTAACACAAATCAAGCATGTCACTGACTGTCCACAAGTTTGCAAACACTGAGAGGTTAGATATGGGAATAGATGTTTTTATCACCCATGTAACTTGTTTAAAAGTGATATTAGTCATTTACAAAATTAAGACAGTAATAGCTAGAAATAATAATAGCTTTTAAAAGCAACTTTATTATGATTCAAACAGAAATATGCTACAGGCACCCTGTATCAGGCCCCATGCTACAGGAAAAAGCATCCAGTTGAAAATTTAGGTCATGACTCGAAGAAGTTTGCAACAGACCAAAGTGTCAGGTTTCTTCAAATCACTGACATTTTAGACTAAAGATGATGTCATTGTGCTGGCACTAATGTGATTTATCCATTGTTAATGGGAGAACAAATGTAGCTGTAAAATTATTGATATGAAGTAGGCTACATAAGGATCAATAGGCCTAGATCTACACATGACTTCAAATTATAGGCTGAAGGGAAATTATGTTTTTCATACCTACATGTATATTAGGTCTAGATTTTACCTGCTTAGGTTTTATAAATCACAGTTTATACTTCTACTCATCTGTTAATTAAAAGAACAACATGCCTGTGAAATCATTGATATTTCTTCAGTGACATGTTCACTGAGAATGGCCAGCTTACACTAGCAAACTTTTGGATGTATAGACATACTTTAAATGGATGGTTCACTATTTTGACAAGCTTTGTTTAAAATAATTATATAAATGTATATATGTGTGTGTGTGTGTATATATATATATATATATATATATATATATATATATATATATATATATACACACACACACACACATACATACATATATATCTGTTATATATACTCACTGGTATACTTTTTAAATATACATGTACTCAGTTATACCTTTTATATAAACTCACAGGTATACCTTTTATATATACTCACAGGTATACCTTTTATATATACCCACAGGTGTACCTTTTATATATACTCACAGGTGTACCTTTTATCTATACTCACAGGTATACCTTTTATATATACTCATAGGTATACCTTTTATATATACCCACAGGTGTACCTTTTATATATACTCACAGGTGTACCTTTTATATATACTCACAGGTATACCTTTTATATATACTCATAGGTATACCTTTTATATATACTCATAGGTATACCTTTTATCTATACTCACAGGTATACCTTTTATATATACTCATAGGTATACCTTTTATATATACTCACAGGTGTACCTTTTATATATACTCACAGGTGTACCTTTATATATACTCACAGGTGTACCTTTTATATATACTCACAGGTATACCTTTTATATATACTCACAGGTGTACCTTTTATATATACTCACAGGTGTATTTTTATATATATTCAGAGGTGTACCTTTTATATATACTCACAGGTATACCTTTTATATATACCCACAGGTGCTTCAATACACAGATGCAGACTTAAAGAGAATCAGACAAAGGCTGACTCTGGAGTTTCAGGGAATGTTGATGGTCAAAGAACAAGAATGGAGTAAAGAGAACAAAGCTTTAAAAGATCAAATAGAAAAAGAGAGACATATGATGGAGGAGTCAAAGAAAGATGTACAAAATATAGCGTAAGTTTATTGATTTTTCTTAATCTGATATTGAGTTTTGAATTTTAAAATAACTACACGTCATATACATCACCATTTTTGTGCTTAAATTTATTTGCTTTTGGTTTATTTTTTCTGCCAGGTATTGTGAATTCATATAATTTAATAGAGATGTGAACTGTAAAAAAGAACTGTTTACGATGGTCTAGTGGTAGATTATTACACTCGCAAACAGAAGCTCCCGGGTTTCAATCCCAGTACCTGGTTATACCAAAGACTTTAAAAATGTTAGTGGCACCTAAATCTGGTGACATCTCCATATAAAAAAGGTAGTGACACCTAAATCTGTAGCCCTTTTCACCAAATATTGTACAATAAAAACCCATCGTAGGAGAATCTTATTATTTTTATGCTTTTCACAAAAAATCTTACAAGAAAACTTGTGATAGATTTTAATAGTAAGTCTACAGGTGCCTCCAGCTACACTTATGAGCGAAATTAGTCATAAGTGTAAAATAGATCAACTGTACAATGAAAATACATAACAAGTACTTGCCATACTTTAAAATGGCGGATCTCTTGTCTTGAGAGCAAGGTGAGATAAAAAAAAATGGGCAGGGTCTTTCGGGGTCTAGACGGTTGACATTATTTTCTGAAAATACACTTTGGTTTGTCATGATTTCAGACTTTGAAGTCATTAATAGTAAAATGACGTCAAACTTAGCAAGTTTTACACTTAGATATTTTTCAAACATTAAGGGTCGCATTACTCTCAACCACTCTCAGGCTGTGTTAGAAAAAAGTGCATTATATACAGAACAGATTGCGAAACTAACTATGGCATGTACATGCGTTATTTTAATTGTCACACAGATTTATTTTTTAACTATCTGTGGAACTGATTTACTGATGCAGTTAATATGTCAAATTATTAATTAAACGACCAGCAATTTTAACTGTGATATAAAAATATGAGTAGCAATTACCAGTGTATTATTTCTACCATGGTAGGTAGAATTTCTTCATCGAATAAAGCGTGAAATTGTTGGTAACTTGTTATTACTTTTTCCACATATTTATAGAAAAATAAAAGGTTTCACACATTTTTCCAACTCTAAGGTGTGTGTTGCAACATGTATTGTCACTGGTGACAATATGTGTAATTTTACACTACAGTTTTGTCACAGGTTTTACACATTTCTGAGAAAATATTTTAAATTTGGAAGCCCAAAGATGCATTTTCCTATTTTTAGACAGGAAACTATGCCTGTTCATGAGCTAATACTTATTGATTATCCATCACCAAACAATCCATATAAGAGATTTTAATGTTAGGGGGTCCAGGCTATACTTTTAATATCTACAAGACCTTGATTAGCAGCTTCCATATTTTTAAATATTTCCTATTTACCCTTACAAAATAATTCATTGATAGGTTGCCCCTTATGTGGGAGTTTTTTGGCCTTTAAGTGGATTATTCATGTTTTGGACTATTTTTTGACATTGTCTTGAAATATATCAGATACAGTAAAAGTGAAAGAAGCAGAAATGTTCAGCACACAAAGATCAACAAAAAAGTCCACAGGGCAGTTATTGTCATGTCAGTGCTTATGGGAGCTAATTATGTTGTACTTAGGTTACCATCAAGACCCATGGGACCTCTTCTTGTTTACTTCTTTTTAAGAACTAGTGGGCCATTTTTAACCTAGGCATGTAGCATCCCCATATGATGCTGCATGAAGTTTGCGAATGAAAAGGGGTATGACCCATATGTGCCCCAAAAGGGACCCAAAAAAAACCCCAAAACTGAAACTTGGTACATCTTTAAATTCTTCTCATGAACCAATGATCATATGACTTTCAAATTTTGTATGCATGATTATACAGTCAGTATCTACAATATTTGAGAATGAAAAGGAAATCTGTTAATAAACGGTCCACTAGGAGGCACTTGAATAACATAGGTTACAGTTGTATACAAATGGCTTAATAACTCAAAACTGGTTGACTTTTTGTATACAAAGATATATGAGAGAGTTGTTAGGAATTATCTAAGGATCATCTTGACAAAATTCAAGGTCATGCAGGGGTTCAAAATTCCCTAAGTCCCAAGTCCAGGACTTGGTTAATTCCTGTTCAGACTTGGCATTTAGAAATGCCTGAAGTCTGAGGGACTTGCCTCATCTGCATTCATTTATAATTTTACTGTATTACTTATTAACAA
Organism: Atrina japonica; assembly: GCA_030159075.1. Classification (NCBI taxonomy): domain Eukaryota; kingdom Metazoa; phylum Mollusca; class Bivalvia; order Pterioida; family Pinnidae; genus Atrina; species Atrina japonica. The sequence goes on along the minus strand of BROG01000330.1, from coordinate 630,427 downwards.
AATTCAGTATGGACTTTTAAATTTCTCAATTGGACTTGCCAGAAATTTACTCTCCAAATCCCGGACTTGAGGTATCCATTGTATAAAAGGTAAAAAAAAAATTTGCCTCGTCAGGTACTATAATGATTATATTTTATGATAGATAGGTATGTCCCATATACAGATATAATGTTTTTAGGGACCAAATATTGAAGGTGAAAAAAATCTTGCACATTGTTATTTTGGATTTATACTTGCCAAAGCACTAATCTTCAAGTTAAATCTCAATGGCATTAAACATAAAAACATAGTTGTTGTAATTATTTGATAATTTTTGTACAATAATCATTCACAAATATTTTATGGATATCAAATATAAGACTTTCTTCTAAAGAAAACTTAGTTTTATGATATTGCAATGAAATTAAATATTTTTCTGGAATTTGCCAAGATTGTGACGGATTTATCTGAATTTAACATACTCATTTATACAATGGATACCTTAAGCATCTGAAAGAGAATTTTGAACCCCTGTCATGGGGTCAAAATTCAAAGTCAGAAAATATATTTTTTTTGTCAAATTTTAGACATTTTCAAGAACTGGACTAATTTCAACCAAACTTGACTCAAAATTTTTGTCAGGTGAACTTTAAGGCCCACTGGCCTCTTGTTGACAGTTATTATATACAGTCTATTGCAATATGTAAGTAACTTTATTGTTCATTAAATTGAATTAAATTATTTTACAGGGCAACATTGTCAGAATATGAAGTCATTATTACAAGTTTAGTAGGTAAGAATTAATTTGACAATTTACATGGAGAATATTAAGGTGACTAAAAGATTGTGAAACATGGTCACTTACTGAAAGTCTTGGTATTCCAGTAACATACATATGCAGGGAGTAAAATTGGCTGCAGGGGCCAGCCGGGCCCCTAGAACAAAATATGTAAGGGCCCAGGTTGAAATTCAGGGCCCCAGCTATTTCCTCAGATGCTCTCATACAAAATTTTTTTTTTAAAATAAACCAGATTTAATTCAAACTCAGTTTTTCTTTCTTTATAACTTTTATCGTATTGCATGCAATCATGAATATGTTTCTTACACGTACCAACCAATGACAATTTCCCATCCATTTTGTTGAGGAGTGGTTCTTTTTAATTTTATTGGTACACTTTGGAGTATTCTATGGCTGGTTTCTTGCTGGGATTTTAAGCAATGTAATACCACATGACAAAGACTTACGAGTCCAAGGAATGGTTACAAGTCAGATTCCACCCCCACTTTGGAAGCATGTAAATCAGCACTTAATGTAGTTAAATAGGCACCTGGAAATAATTTTTTAACACTTGGAAATATCTATCAAGGTAACGAAATGGTATTTAAAAATGTTTTATCTCAGAAGAGAAGATTCACAATTTTCAAAAATAATTTATGTGTATAATATGCTTTCTTGATAATTATGTCACAAATTCACGTCACTGTTGACACTAGAAAAATATATATCTCCAAATTATCTGTTTTAATTTAAACACGCTATTTGCTATCAAAACATTGTTTTGACCAAGCAGTCACTCGAAAGGAACAAAGGATTCAAAGAGGGGCTAATGGTTGCATAATTTTTGATTAGGCCCGAGTGCCGATATCAAAATAATTTGCTAGCTACTGCCGAAAATACAGTTATAAAAGAAACAAGTGCTGAAATCATTAGGTGTTCGATGTGCATGAACTGAGATCGGATTTCACCATGTGTCGACCTAACTAGGATTCAAAGAAATAGCAAAACTTTCTCGAAAGTTGACCACCTCGCTAAATGGTACATATAAATAATGTATGTAACTACCTGGTCACTATCCATTTCTATGAAAACATTAATCATCTCCCCAGTACACCCATCAATAAGTATATTAGATACTCGCCCTTTGATAAGTAAATATAAAGGATGTTGTTAGATGTTCTCCAGCACTCCGTCAGTAAGTATACAAGATATTCTCTCTATGACAAGTTTCATAATTAAATCTAGAGGATATGACTAGATGTTCTACAGCACTCCGTCAGTAAGTATACAAGGTACTCTCCCTTTGACATGTTTCATAAATAAATCAAGAGGATATAGCTAGATGTTAATCATCTCTCAAGCATTGTACCCTCTCTTAAATAAGTTTATCTAGAGGACATTATCATCTGTCCAACAGTCCATCAATATAAAGTATTGTAGTAAGTACAATATAAAGTACTGGAGATTTTCCTCCTGTTTTAAGTTTATCTAGAGGACATTACAAAGCAGGGTTTTCCCTGACACAAAAATTCTGCATATTTACGTGTAAAAATCCTAAATGACACCTAAAATAAGATCTTTTGCATCCTAGTGGACGCGTTAAATACTTGATGTCTTTCGAGATTGTTTGGGTAAATAAACCAAGCATGCGACCTATTTCTACCAGTTTGCTTCCCTTTTTATGTCCATTTTTAATTCTTATATTCTAGTGCAATTTCACAAGAAAATCAAGAAACTGAATTCATCATTTTATTTATAATGAAACAGGAAAATCTTTACCTCTAATGTAGATCTAGAATCAACAAGACAACATCGTTCCTCACTTTATGGGTCCTTACGGAAGTATAAATTATAGAAGGGATATCAAACCCGATTTTCATTTGAATTATGGAAATTAAAAAATAATAATGAAAGTACTAATGATAGTTATATAAAATGATTTATCTACACAAATGTTTATGTAAATCTTACATATGACAAAGTACTTTAATACTTGAAATGGATAAAATAGATATAATTTTCAGATAAATAAATTTGAGGCATCAATTAGTAATCTACATGTATTTAGTAACTTTTCAGTTTTGCATCTATATTTCTAAAAACATGTAAATGTATTACAATTTATAGATTTTTAACATAAATTTTCCATATTTCAAATGTAGTTAAAACAACTATAGTTTATATGATTTCTTATAAACCTTTAATCTATAGTACATGTATGTATACAATAATTATATATTGAATTAAGGGAACTCTGAGGGTTCAAGAACAAACCAGGAAATTACGATGGTGTTACAGTAACGTATAAAAATGGCGCTGGTGTTTTGTTTCCCATATGAATGCTGGAAAAACTTCTCACTCTCCCGACATGATCAGAAAATAAATGCTCCACATGTAGTGTTGATATTTTCCCTATAGGGATGTCTCTAATTAACAACACAAGTGCACATTTGACATTCAGTTTATTTTTCTGGTCGAATTTAAGTGCAATGCAAATGGACTCCTAATTTACCAGATGGACTCCTAATTTTGTATTTGTGGGAGTCCATGGACTCTTTATTTGAAAATCCCAGGGAAAACCCTGCAAGGTGATATTTCATTGTTCCTGATTAGAACTATTGGATATAAAGAACTTGTGTGACGATACTTGCTTACTCCCAGAAAACAATGCAGGTTTCCAAATACCATAGCAATTTATTGTTGCTAGATGAAATGAAAAGTTACCGGTACAATATTGTCACAGCCCAGTACAACCCATGTATCATAAGTCATCTCATTATTATGATTGTCTTAAAGTTAACAGTTTAGTTCTTTTGGTGATGAAATCAATATATGGAGTTTTTCTCCAGGTGACGGTGAAAAAATGAAAGAAGAGTTGAAAAAAGCAAATGAAAAGAAAACTCAGGTAAGAAAAATTTGGGCACTTCACTAAAGCTTATTTCTCCTATTTCAGTTGTCGTTAGATGTATGATACATATAGTGGAACCTCCCTTAGGAGACCACCTAACATTTCAGACTATATGTTTCCAGTTTCTCGATGAATTTTCAATAAGCACAGAACCTCACTTAAGATACCACCTCACTAATCAGACCACACTGAGTCAGTCAGGTAGGTGGTCGTATTTGTGAGGGTCCATTTATCTCTTTTACAACATAGGCTTATATAGAACTGAAACAGCTCCAGATCGTTGCATGCTACTTATTTAGTATTAATGTTTCCATTGGAGCCGAGATAATATGGGTGTTGGGCACATCAGTGCCTGTGATACAGTGTAAATAATTAGATGTCAGGTCCTACACTAAGTGTTTTTTGAAAACCACTCTTACAAAGACATCATCTTCTCTGGGATGTTGTATGGAAGAAATGATTAAATTATATTTTTATTTGCCCATCATAGGACAGAACAATTAGGTTTATACCCTCCAGTTGTCCATCCCTTATTTATCCTTGTCAACACTCCAACACTTTCATTCCTTCATCGATTTTCATGCAACTTGGTCTGTATTCTCTGCAGACTTGACTGATTTTGTGTTTGTTATAACCAGAGTTGCTGACCAACATTAACCATTTGTTTATTCAACAGTCCAATAGTACACATGTAATCAAATTTTGAGATTGAATTTTTAGTGGCTTGATATTGCTAGTTTTGTTGTAATTCCAGTATTCTGCATTTAAAAAAAAATAATACGTGAATGCAATCCGGTCAAATTGCCAGTTTCTTGATAAATGAACCAGTTTGATTTCACTTCAGTTTGCTCCAGGTATCAAAAACAGATTATGTAATGAGTTACAAATTAACTCAATGTTTAATTAAGTAGAATTCATTTCAGGCAGAAGAAGATGTTCAGTCAATTGAAACTTCCTTCTCGGATCTAATGAAGCGGTATGAAAAATTAAAAGTAGCATTAGAAAATTGCCGAAAGGTAAGTTTTATGTATTTGAAACATGTTATATATGCAAATTACTGAAAATTGAATAATAATGATCTGACAACTGGTGACAAATACTTATTATGTTTTAAATTCTACATATTCATTGGCCCTTGAAAATCTGGCTTGATATTATATAGCTATTGCCCTTGTTTGATGGAGAAATGAATATTTGTTCATCTGAAGGCAATCATATTTATCCCAAGGGCAATGCCTAAGGGATATTATGATTGGCTTAGGGTCAACAAATCTTCATATCTCGCTCATACAAGGACAATAAATTGTTTATTATACCGATATGAAAAGCTAAAAAAATGTAAACGACTACCATTAAAGTTTCAAGAATATTCAAAATAACAACATTTTCCAAGAAATTTATGAAAAAAAAAAACTTTACTTGGATGATCCATAGTTGTTTTTGTATCAAGAACTATAACTCTGGTTGAAGTTCAGAATGAAAGGAAATATGACAGGGAAAATAGAGCGCGTGAGGGAGGCTTAAAGTTTCTGTTCTGTTTCTGTTGTCCATTAAGGATTAAGAATCTAACATAGAGGAATAATAATATACAAATTACTGAGTTTGAAATACATTGTAAGTCTCTATCAGGATTTATCATCTTGTGAAAATTTGATATACGGCTAAAGATAATACAAAAACACTGAACCAGTAACAAAGAAGAATGCCATCTCAAATGTCCCAAAATGAAAAGATAATACAAGTCTGTCAATCAAGCCTTCTACTCACTGAGTTCATATATTTTATTTACATATGGTGTTATTTTCAGAGTCAAGAGGCACTGCATATCTACTTTATACATTATAAAAAACAAACTCTTTGAATATAATTGTTCACAGAATTATCATGAGCAATAATTCATATGTAGGCTGTCATGAAGATGGATGACACTTAGGGACCATTTTGTCTGTCGTCTGCTGTGTCATTGTTGTCGGTCACTTTGGCTTTCTGTTAAATAATTTATGTTGTTTACAGCAAATTTTATAAACATTTTGTATTCTGTGTATCCATGAGATCTCTAATTGACCTTTCACAAAAGGTCTGACACAGCAGACTTTTCCAATGTCCATTATGAAGTCAAAATTTTAAATGATCCGAAACATTTGTTATTAGTGACATCACAATCGAATGACTTTGTTACAACCGATTGACTTTGTTACAACCGAATGACTTTGTTACAACCCAATGACTTTGTTACAATCGAATGACTTTGTCACAATCAAATGAATTAAAAGATTCACATGGAGAACAACATGTCCGACATTTGGCGATAGGTCAATGGTTGGCATTGGCCAATATTTGCCAGAATTATGGGATTAGCAAATTTTTGTGTTTATATCAAATAACATGCAGTTTTATTTTTTATCAGATTTCAACAGAATTTTGTTCATGTAATAGACTGTCCCTCAAATAGTATCAATGAGCATCTTTAAAGGATCAAAGGGAAAGATTGTTAATCTTTCATTTTTACAGACTGAAAAATTAAAATTTTTGTTTGCAAACTATCTTTGGTAGTTATGTTCAACTTAAAAAGAAATAACCAAAAAACACAAATCTATACAAAAACAAAATTTTGATTTTTTTTTTAAATTTTAACAAGCAATCTGAAATATTTACCATATCCTTAAAACTTATTCTGATATTTTCGCTTTAAAATAATTTCATTGGAATTCACAGCAAATTTGAGATGTTAAGAAGTTTTACTTTTATGATACAGAACGAAGCTATCTGGAAAAAGTGTATAGAAGAGCATGAGGCTACTGTCAAAAAGTCAGAAAAGAAAGTCTCTGTACTGAAACAGGCAGCAGAGGAAAAATTAGCTCAGTAAGTTCTCGTCTTCAAGATAGAACTCGGACATTTATCTTGGAAATTTGTGTTAATGACATTCATTGCATGTCATCTACCTCTTAATAAGTTGTGTTAATCCACAAAGATATGCAAAATTTAAGTAAAACTAAGTATTTTTATGTTGATTGAAATTTTACTGGAGTAATTTTGTGATAATAAATGGAATCATAAGCATGTACAAGATTTGTTAATGCCCTTTATTGTGAGCATTTAAAAATCAATGTAGGGCAGTAGAATATGACTCAAGTGACATATTAGCCATCTGACCTTGTACATAAACTTATGAATCTTTTAAACATTGAAGCATGTCAGCAGCTGTAGGTGATACAATACTTATTTACCCTCTACATTTTGACAATAAATCTACTTGCAATATCAATACTTATTTACCCTCTACATTTTGACAATAAATCTACTTGCAATATCAATACTTATTTACCCTCTACATTTTGACAATAAATCTACTTGCAATATCAATACTTATTTACCCTCTACATTTTGACAATAAATCTACTTGCAATATCAATACTTATTTACCCTCTACATTTTGACAATAAATCTACTTGCAATATCAATACTTATTTACCCTCTATTGTCACAGTAGACCATACTGATCCTTGATCTTTGTGGGTCTAAATGTGACTTTAACTGCAAAGATTCAGTGAATATATACATATTACTCACCAGAAAGTTGACTTATTTAGGGCTAATCAACAAATTCAAAAGTTAAGATCCTCAACAGAGGGCGAGATTGCCAGGCTTCAAGCAGAACTTAAAAGAAAAGAAGTACAGTTAGAGGGCTGCAAAACCTCCCTTGAGCAGAAGGTATGTGTATTTTTATTTCAAGAAGATTTTGCTATTATTTATTACGCATTGAAATAAATCATATTGGCTCAGCACAGCATATAGAAAGATTGACTTAAGTGTCAGAACATTTAACACTTGTTAGCTGATGTATTGGCACAGATTATTTTAGGCCTTCTAAAACAGATATCTAGTTCTCAGACAAAAGGTTTGTCAAATCTGGTAGGTTAGGTAGGGTTTTTATTCTAAGTTTTCTGTCCAAATCCCATAGGAGAAAGATTTTCTTGTTTTTGTCACGCCATGACAAAGTCGAGAAAGCAAGACATAGGCACTGCTTTTCCAACAACGACCACCAAAATTTGAAGCCCTTCACCGGCATTTTGTGACGTCCCCATATGAGTGAAATATTCTTGAGTGGGACGTTAAACAACAATAAACAAACAAATACAATTTGGATGGAGGTTCAAGTAGGGTAGAAATTAGTGCTTATTGATGTGCATTGGAGTCTTTGGGGGTATATGCCTCACTCCCCAAAATCTATTCTTTTATGTTTTTCTTGAAAACCATTCAAATGTCTACCCCTAAACCATATAGTGAACCCTCTTTATAACGACCACGTTCATGCCTTTTTTGTCGTTGTAATGAATTTGCTGTTATAAGGAAATATCACAGAGTTACTGCCCTTTGTTGTGATTCCTATTTCTGTACATGTATATGTATATAGCTGTAAGTATTATGATATGGATTGATTTTTTAAACATTGTAGCATTACGATACATATTTTTTATAAAATGTATTATATCTATAACTTTTTAATACAAATATTATATTTAAATATAGAATTAATACCTAGGATTTCACTACAACATGTACATGTAAAATTTAATAAAATGTAGCAAAACAAAATAAGATGAAATATTTGATAATAATGTTTAATGATAGAAAGCATCATATGAGAAACAATAAAAAATCAGTGTTGTCTTTAGTTGTATGAAATATATATCAATATCATTAACCAATCAAAAGCAGAAAAAATTAATGTATTTGTCTGATCTGTATATAACTGATCACTGAACACTATAAAATCCATTATCACTTATTCATTGGTTAGAATTTAAGTCAATTTATAATCTTGAAAAACTACAACTTACAAGCCAAACTTATTAAAGAAGCTCTCGATAGTTGTTTGCTTTGTTCCTGCACATGTTTCTATGTCATTCATAGCGCTCCACATTGACTCAAATTTGAATTCTGTTCATAAAACCTGATTACATTCTGGAGTCCCTGTATTGCCACATCACGAGTCACAACTGGTGTTTCATCACTTTCCTCACTTTCACTGTCTATACACTCAGCAACAGGGGAGTCAGTTACTATTTCAATGATATCAGAGTCACTTAGTGTATCTGCAGTTTCGACTGCTTCATCTATCCACAATTATTATTCAGCATTATTGTAATTGTGAAATCGACTGTCTTAGTTTACGTAATGTTATCAATGGGGTCATCATCTTGATCATTTAGATCAAACACAGGAAGAATCTCTGTGTGTTTCCAACAGTTCATAATTGTGGATTGTTTTACTTCCTTCCATGATTCTTTTAAGAATGAGTTTTGCTTGGCACACAGACACGGACTGTTCTTGCTTGTTTTCAATGCACTCGAGAAAAAATTTACAAGTCAACATTTGTAATTAACTCAAAGATCTGGATAATGCCAACATCCATGGGCTGAATGTGTGCTGTGGTGTTATGACTGTTATGATGACTGTCACATTTGAAAGACTTAATCCACTTATAGAGTGGCCAGATGCATTGTCCACTAACAAAATCACATTTCGGTTTTCTGCTCGAATTCTCCTTTTGAAAGAAGACAACCAATCCTGAAACACAGACAAATTTTTGGGTTGTTGTAGTATATGATGTACAAACTGGGGTCAAAGTTCTTAAAACACAGGGGATTAGCTGTCTTTCCGATGACTACTGGTGTAAGTTTATCACTTCCAGTTGCGTTTGAACAAAGTGCGATGGTAATGCGATCTTTTACATGTTTTTTGCCATGGATTGGTCCTGTTGCCACTGTTGAATTAGGCTGCAGTCTAAAAAATAGTCCAGTTTCATCCATGTTGTGAATATCTACAGGGTCATATGTGGCTAAATCCTGCTGGAGTTGTAAGCTGCCTTGTGCAACAGCAGTAAGCTGCCTTGTGCAACAGCAGTCATGTTTCCACTTCCCAATTTACCGTGGGCAATAAACTGACTTATGTTGTGGCATATCCTAAACTTGTACAGCCATCCAGAGATTTAGGCAAAGTCCTTATCAATGTTTAATGTCTGTCTATTACCATCAGATCAATTACACATGCGTTTTGAGCACGATCATCGGAGAACACATAAATAAAGCCTCCTCTAACTTATCATACTTTCCAGCTCTCTGGCATTTTGTTTCCCCGTTATCCTTGTTTACATCTGTCCACTTTGATTTTGTTTTAAGAATGTCACTTTTCGTCGAACGGCCGACTGGTTTGGTGAACTTTTTGGAGAAATGAGCTGCTATCTCATCTTGAGTAGATTTAGGATGCTTTAAAAATAACGATGTCATTTATCTCTGCTATAGTGAGCTAAGTCCGAAGGTGTTTAGCAGGTATCTCTGACGTTGTAACATTAACTTAATAATTTACAAAATAAATTACAATCAACAGGTATGCTGATGAAATGGGATATGTATTATTCCTCAAACTTACTAGCAACAATAAATATCACATGTTAGTGACTGTGGCTAAAATACAGAATGATTTTAATTGGTGGTCAGTAGATAACATACAGTTTATTTGGAGCCTGCATAAACACATAATTACGGTTCTATTTATTTCAGTTTAAATTCTTTACCTAATTAATCCTGGGATCATCGTGTTTTGATAGTCGCATTTTGATCGCTACTGTAATTATCCAGATGCTCAGTAATTTAAACAAGCATTATTAGTTACACTAATTACATGCCAACATTTATCCGATAACTAAAGAAATATTGTTGACGAAAAAACAAGAGAAATTTTCAAGCTCTGGGAAAACATCTCTACCGAGATGTGTACATGTAAACATGTACAAGAGTTGGTCAAGATCTAGGTCATTGAGTGTAACATGCTTTTCGTAACAGTCGAGACCACACGGTTCCACAGGTAACTGAATCGTTAACGGGTCTTTGTATCAACACCTGTCAATCCTTAATCTTGTCAGTAAACAATCCTAACATGTAACTGTTAATTATAATTGATGGGTATGTTTGTGTCATTATATAGCAGATTTTTCAACTGAAGATGCACTTTTTTTCTGAATTATCCCTGTTGATATTGGAAGCTGTAAATTCTGTTATGTTGACAGTAAATAACGTTATGTCATTTGTTCTCATGAAGAACCTGTCGGTAGGTGAAATTGTGGGATTAATGATGGTCATTATAAAGGGTTCTGACTATATTCTTGCTTGTTATGGGTAGACAGATTCAGGTATCTTGGGGACTTGAGCGTCCTCGTAATCACGGTTCATAAAACAACACACAGGTAAGTTACCTGTGCCACTGCTTATGAAAACACATGTAGGGTGCTAGTTTACCTGTTTTATGATATTGTATGTTGAGCATGACGCTGAAGAAATATGTCAAATTAAGCATACCTGCTGATCATTAAATCCCCCAATCAACATCCATAGACAATGAATCATTGCTGATAATCCTTTCATTAGATTTAAAACTCAGAAAGTCTCACTACGCGCTGACATGTCAAACGAAGAGCTGATGAACATCGGGCCGCTTATATCATTCAATTACAACATACAGCTCATTTTAATGTTATCAAAAGTAATGTTTAAAACAAAAATTGCATTAATGAGATTCAAAATAAAAATGTTAATGTCGTTTAAATAGATCAGAGAGAAAGAAAGTGATTTTGATATCATTTATCACATCCATGGATAAAGTAAATCATGATGAATGCTTAATGATAAAAAAAATTTTGTTTATGGATCCATTAGGACCCTGCACTACAAAATTAATAATACAAATAAAAATACAATTAGTGATAATTAAAAAAAAAAAAAACATCTACACGTAGAAAGATTGAATCTAGATCTAATAGATATGAACAAAATAGGTAAAAAAAATGAGGGACAACCATAATAATAGATTTTGTTGATGGACTTTGAATAAGTGGAGTTTTCACTTTCTGGATGGGACTCCCCAGATTTTGACTCTGGGGTCTCAGGGACTCTACTGAGAGCCCTGACATTTATTGGTGTATGATATGGTCATTAGGGGGTGCTGCCCCACCCTCCTCAAATATATGTTTTTACTTATAACTTAAAAAATGTTAACAGCCCCACCCTTAAACCATATATATTATTGATTGTATGGGAAAACGTGGTATATGTAAGGGTACTGCCCTTCTGCTATTTATAATTTACAAACCTTTCACAGTCCTTAAAACATATTTATTATTGGTCATTATTGAGAGACACATTTAGTCTGGATTATATAATTTTACTTATAACTTGAATTACATTCACATCTCTGATCCTACACTTATTAATACTGCATCTTATGAGTATACTTTGCTACATTTAATATCAGGGAGACATATAATTATGTGTAATTCTTATCTTTCTATTGGTAATTGCCAGACACAACTCCATCTATACATGAAATTTCCTGTCAATTTATTACGGCATCATTGTTCAATTTTCTCCAAAGAAAGATTGTCAAAGACTCCATGAATATGTGGGTTTTTTTGCCATTTATCACCATCAGACTTACTTTTTATGTTCTCAACTAATGTATATTTATATTTGATGGTTGGTATTTTTAGGTCACCTGAGCTGAAGAATGGATGATATTGTATAAACACAGGTTACAGGAACTTTGTTATTTTATATCTATGTGTATTGACTCTTGAAAAAGTTTTGAAGTGTTATTTTGTTGTTCTTTCAGACGAAAGAAAATAAAGAGTTGACAGAACTTTGCGACCAGTTAATTGCTAAAGTTGGAAGTTGAGAGAAATAAGACATGAAGTTTGTGTCTGTGTTGATCATGTATAAAAAACCAAGTTCAAAGTCCTACACTGTAAATGTCTGGAGATATTTGCTCATCTAATCAGTACAATCGGGACATACTGTCTCACAGGAAATGATTGGTGTTGACAGTTGTGTGAAGGGTTCTTAAAATCTGCTGAATAATATATAATATATAAATACGCACGTTTGTATGTAGCATGATGTACATATAGATTTACCCAGACTTTCTACATATACATTGATCCTTTTCTCTCTCTCTCTCTCTCTCTCTCTCTCTCTCTCTCTCTCTCTCTCTCTCTCTCTCTCTCTCTCTCTCTCTCTCCCCCCCTCTCTCTCTCTCTCTCTCTCTCTCTCTCTCTCTCTCTCCCCCCCTCTCTCTCTCTCTCTCTCTCCTTTTCTTATGGCATCTAGTGTTTGAATCGTCCGTCTGTCTGTTTGTTTGTCTGTCTGTAATTTTGTCCCGCTTACCGTAAAATCCCTTGTAATCAGCACACCCATGTAATCAGCACACCCATGTAATCTGCACACCCATGTAATCTGCACACCCATGTAATCAGCACACCCATGTAATCTGCACACCCATGTAATCTGCACACCCATGTAATCAGCACACCCATGTAATCTGCACACCCGGTTTTTGAGGCTGAAAATCTTGAAATAAAGATTAGCCCTATATAATATGTGTAGTAAAAAAAATTGCAGATATCGGTAATGATGGCTTCAAACCAAGGTACAAGAAGCCAGTATTTGTATAAAATGAAATGATGTTCAAAGTATATTTACAATTAACATCGATTATCTTACTTCATAATTACATAAAAATGTAAGATTTCTGTAAATAAACATCGTTTTTGTTGTTCATTGTTCGCATGATGAATACTCAAAGCTGTCACTTCGTTCATTTAATTACAACCAGAAACTCGGATTAAACTTTGTAACTGGACCCGCAATCATGTATCGGCCCGAGGCAAAATGAGTTCTGCTTTCAAGCTGCAGATGATGTGAGTCGATGTTATCAGTCTTTAATCAAATCTAAAATCTAGTCAGCAATGACTTAAGCAGCCTCAGGCAGAAAGAACATTTGGTCTAGTTTATCTATGATATCACATAAGCTGACTGAAAACGTGTAATTTTTTATATTTATTTTTATAAGTAACTCGCAAATTTGTTTCGCCAGATGTTAAAATTTTTTAAAGTGACGAAAGTGCGTACATTACATGGGTTGGTTTTTACGGTACATATAAAGTGCAATATTTCAAGTTTTGATTGTGATACAGTAACCAAACTTAGATTGTAAGTTCATCTAAGGGTTGCTCACACTTCACTTGCATCACATGCCCCTGGGGTTGGGGACAAAATGTAGGACATTTCAATATTTAAAGTATATATTATTTGCCAGCATAAAAATTTCTTTGGGCCGGGGCATTTGTATTTCACAAACACATCTTGTTCTTAGAATATAATAGTGCAGCATTTGCTAATAGCTAAATTGTTTTCACTGTCTTTTTATTAATTGATAAATTAAAACTCACTCTTTATGAAATGTTGTTTTCTGTTTGTTTTCTTTTTTAATTCTTATTGCATTTGTTAATACAATTGATTGAATTGATTCAAATAACATTCTGACACCAAATCAACAGTAAGAAATCATATTGTTATGCTGTAAATTGCAGTTTACATTTTATACATGATTGGTTGATTGACTATGAAGTTTTAGCATTGTTTGATTTGCTAAGATTTCTACCTTTTAATAATGCTTGTAATTCTACATATACAGGTACAAGTTGTAGAAATACCTTAGTAGACAGATAAAAGTTGTAGAAATAACTTTACAGATGGATACATTTTGTAGAAATACCTTAGTAGACGGATAAAAGTTGTAGAAATAACTTTACAGATGGATACATTTTGTAGAAATACCTTAGTAGACAGATAAAAGTTGTAGAAATAACTTTACAGATGGATACATTTTGTAGAAATACCTTAGTAGACAGATACAAGTTGTAGAAATAACTTTACAGATGGATACATTTTGTAGAAATACCTTAGTAGACAGATACAAGTTGTAGAAATAACTTTACAGATGGATACATTTTGTAGAAATAACTTTACAGATGGATACATTTTGTAGAAATACCTTAGTAGACAGATAAAAGTTGTAGAAATACCTTAATAGACAGATACAAGTTATAGAAATACCTTAATAGACAGGTACAAATTAATGAAATACCTGAATTATGTCATTCTACAAAGTCTATATGTGACCTGTGTACTTGTTTATCAGCTCTTTAATGTCAGAGACTTCTCATATGTTGAAAAAGTCATTGAATTTTGGTATCAATAGTTTAGAAAAAAGATCAGGTATAGACTGGTGAACCCTTTCTTGACCTAAACGAGTTTAAGTTGTAGGTAATGCAGCATAACTTACATGGCCAAGAGTAATTGTTTCTACTTCTCACCATCTTGACAAGTATCCAGTGGGAAATAAAATGCTTTTCCTGTGAACATTGTTTCAACCACAAAGTGAGTCGAATTATCCATATGATAACCAAGTTATGTGAATCTTATTGATTTTTTAAAGATTTTTATTAAGTCATGCATACAAAGAAAGCATTGACTAAATTGTTTGATATTTGGACATAATTTTTGCAATCACCATTTAACATTGCATTTTAAAATGATGTTGATATTTAAGTCTGCTTAGGGGACAGAACATAGATAGTGATTATAGGTGCAGGAATTCAAATATACAGGTTAGATATAAAAATTTCAGATACCAAAGTATAAATCAATAGAATGTCCAGGACATAGATACAAATTCGGTAAAAATGAAAAAACACGGACCTCTGGAAACCAAGAGGTGGGATCAGGTGCCATGGAGGAGTAAGCATCCCATGTCGACCGGTCACACCCGCCGTGAGTCCACAGTCAAGTCCAATGAAACAAGTGAGGAGTGTATCCTCATCACAATTGGTACAGACGTCTCCACAACCGCCAACGAAAAGGCAACTCAACATTTCACTTAGTGAAACAGAGTAGTCGCAAACAAGACTATTATACCGATCGTAAAATTTATTTGCGGAACGTTGACATTAAACGCGTTAAACGGTTTTCGATATCCCTGTGTCAATGATTTGACAGTGAGTAGTTTTCCTCTGTATATGAAATTTTCATATGTTGTGCACGCCCTGGCATATCGGATTTACTTTATCTTTACAGTCAAGTACCTGACCACTACAGGTCATTGTGTAATTACCCTCAGCACTCGTCCGATAATTACACCTATGTGTGGTATATTGGGACTAATAACCCTGTTAATAATACAGTCAGTAATCCACCAGTTAACTTACAAACTTCCTCACAAGAGATCACCAGTAATCTGTTAGTAAACTGACAAACATCATCACCAGAACACCAGTATTCCGCTAGTACACTGACAAACTTCCTCACAAGAGACCACCAGTAATCCGCTAGTAAACTGACAAGATTCCTCACAAGAGAACCAGTAATCTGCTAGTAAACTGACAAGCTTCCTCACAAGAGACCACCAGTAATCTGCTATTAAACTGACAAACCTCCTCACAAGATACCACCAGTAATCCACTAGTAAACTGACAAGAGAACCAGTAATCTGCTAGTAAACTGACAAGCTTCCTCACAACAGACCACCAGTAATCTGCTATTAAACTGACAAACCTCCTCACAAGATACCACTAGTAAACTGACAAGCTTCCTCACAAGAGACCACTAGTCAACTAACATATTTTCTCAGAAGAGACCACCAGTAATTCACTAGTCAACTGATAATTCTCATACAAGACCAGTAATTTGTTTGTAAACAAACAAACTTCCTCACAAGAGACCACCAGTAATACGTTAGTAAACTAACAAGAGACCACCAGTCAACTAAAAAATTTCCTCACGAGGGACCACCAGTCAACTGACAAACTTCCTCACAAGAGACCACCAGTAATCCACTAGTAAACTGACAAACTTCCTCACAAGAGACCACCAGTAATCCACTAGTAAACTGACAAACTTCCTCACAAGAGACCACCAGTAATCCACTAGTAAACTGACAAGCTTCCTCACAAGAGACCACCAGTAATCTGCTAGTAAACTGACAAACTTCCTCACAACAGACCACCAGTAATCCACTAGTAAACTGACAAGCTTCCTCACAAGATACCACCAGTAATCCACTAGTAAACTGACAAACTTCCTCACAAGAGACCACCAGTAATCCACTAGTAAACTGACAAGCTTCCTCACAAGAGACCACCAGTCAACTAACAAACTTTCTCACAAGAGACCACCAGTAAACTCAAAACTTCCTCACAAGAGAACACCAGTAATCCACTAGTAAACTGACAAACTTCCTCACAAGAGACCACCAGTAATCCACTAGTAAACTGACAAGCTTCCTCACAAGAGACCACCAGTCAACTAACAAACTTTCTCACAAGAGACCACCAGTCAACTGAAAACTTCCTCACAAGAGAACACCAGTAATCCACTAGTAAACTGACAAACTTCCTCACAAGAGACCACCAGTAATCAGCTATTAAACTGACAAACCTCCTCACAAGATACCACCAGTAATCCACTAGTAAACTGACAAGCTTCCTCACAAGAGAACCAGTAATCTGCTAGTAAACTGACAAGCTTCCTCACAACAGACCACCAGTAATCTGCTATCAAACTGACAAACCTCACAAGATACCACTAGTAAACTGACAAGCTTCCTCACAAGAGACCACTAGTCAACTAACATATTTACTCAGAAGAGACCACCAGTAATTCACTAGTCAACTGATAATTCTCATACAAGACCAGTAATTTGTTTGTAAACAAACAAACTTCCTCACAAGAGACCACCAGTAATTCGTTAGTAAACTAACAAGAGACCACCAGTCAACTAAAAAATTTCCTCACGAGGGACCACCAGTCAACTGACAAACTTCCTCACAAGAGACCACCAGTAATCCACTAGTAAACTGACAAGCTTCCTCACAAGAGACCACCAGTCAACTAACAAACTTTCTCACAAGAGACCACCAGTAAACTCAAAACTTCCTCACAAGAGAACACCAGTAATCCACTAGTAAACTGACAAACTTCCTCACAAGAGACCACCAGTAATCCACTAGTAAACTGACAAGCTTCCTCACAAGAGACCACCAGTCAACTAACAAACTTTCTCACAAGAGACCACCAGTCAACTGAAAACTTCCTCACAAGAGAACACCAGTAATCCACTAGTAAACTGACAAACTTCCTCACAAGAGACCACCAGTAATCAGCTATTAAACTGACAAACCTCCTCACAAGATACCACCAGTAATCCACTAGTAAACTGACAAGCTTCCTCACAAGAGAAACCAGTAATCTGCTAGTAAACTGACAAGCTTCCTCACAACAGACCACCAGTAATCTGCTATCAAACTGACAAACCTCACAAGATACCACTAGTAAACTGACAAGCTTCCTCACAAGAGACCACTAGTCAACTAACATATTTACTCAGAAGAGACCACCAGTAATTCACTAGTCAACTGATAATTCTCATACAAGACCAGTAATTTGTTTGTAAACAAACAAACTTCCTCACAAGAGACCACCAGTAATTCGTTAGTAAACTAACAAGAGACCACCAGTCAACTAAAAAATTTCCTCTCACGAGGGACCACCAGTCAACTGACAAACTTCCTCACAAGAGACCACCAGTAATCCACTAGTAAACTGACAAACTTCCTCACAAGAGACCACCAGTAATCCACTAGTAAACTGACAAACTTCCTCACAAGAGACCACCAGTAATCCACTAGTAAACTGACAAGCTTCCTCACAAGAGACCACCAGTAATCTGCTAGTAAACTGACAAGCTTCCTCACAAGAGACCACCAGTAATCCACTAGTAAACTGACAAGCTTCCTCACAAGAGACCACTAGTAAACTGACAAACTTCCTCACAAGAGACCACCAGTAATCCACTAGTAAACTGACAAGCTTCCTCACAAGAGACCACCAGTCAACTAACAAACTTTCTCACAAGAGACCACCAGTAAACTGAAAACTTCCTCACAAGAGAACACCAGTAATCCACTAGTAAACTGACAAACTTCCTCACAAGAGACCACCAGTAATCCACTAGTAAACTGACAAGCTTCCTCACAAGAGACCACCAGTCAACTAACAAACTTTCTCACAAGAGACCACCAGTCAACTGAAAACTTCCTCACAAGAGAACACCAGTAATCCACTAGTAAACTGACAAACTTCCTCACAAGAGACCACCAGTAATCCACTAGTAAACTGACAAACTTCCTCACAAGAGACCACCAGTAATACACTAGTAAACTGACAAGCTTCCTCACAAGAGACCACCAGTCAACTAACAAACTTTCTCACAAGGGACCACCAGTAAACTGAAAACTTCCTCACAAGAGAACACCAGTAATCCACTAGTAAACTGAAAAACTTCCTCACAAGAAATCACCAGTAATCTGCTATTAAACTGACAAACTTCCTCACAAGAGACCACTAGTAAACTGACAAAGTTGTAGTGGGGCTCGAACCTGCACTGAAGAGACTATAGCACCATGCTCTTACCATTCAGCCTCTGACAAGATGAGGCTTATAAGACAATGCTCTAACAATTTTGCCTCTGATTAGTTGAAACTTATAGCACAATGCTCTAACCACTCAGCCTGACTAGAAATTACTTATAGCTCTAACCACTTGGCCTCTGACTAGAAGAGGCTTATAACACAATGCTCTAACCACTTGGCCTCTGATTACTTATAACACAATGCTGTAACCACTCAGCCTCTGACTAGAAATTACTTATAACACAATGCTGTAACCACTCAGCCTCTGATTACTTATAACACAATGCTGTAACCACTCAACCTCTGATTACTTATAACACAATGCTGTAACCACTCAACCTCTGATTACTTTTAGCACAATGCTGTAACCACTCAACCTCTGATTACTTATAACACAATGCTGTAACCACTCAACCTCTGATTACTTATAGCACAATGCTGTAACCACTCAACCTCTGATTACTTATAGCACAATGCTGTAACCACTCAACCTCTGATTACTTATAACACAATGCTGTAACCACTCAACCTCTGATTACTTATAACACAATGCTGTAACCACTCAACCTCTGATTACTTATAACACAATGCTGTAACCACTCAACCTCTGATTACTTATAACACAATGCTGTAACCACTCAACCTCTGATTACTTATAACACAATGCTGTAACCACTCAACCTCTGATTACTTATAACACAATGCTGTAACCACTCAACCTCTGATTACTTTTAGCACAATGCTGTAACCACTCAACCTCTGATTACTTATAACACAATGCTGTAACCACTCAACCTCTGATTACTTATAGCACAATGCTGTAACCACTCAACCTCTGATTACTTATAAACACAATGCTGTAACCACTCAACCTCTGATTACTTATAACACAATGCTGTAACCACTCAACCTCTGATTACTTATAACACAATGCTGTAACCACTCAACCTCTGATTACTTATAACACAATGCTGTAACCACTCAGCCTCTGACTAGAAATTACTTATAACACAATGCTGTAACCACTCAACCTCTGATTACTTATAACACAATGCTGTAACCACTCAGCCTCTGACTA
Source organism: Atrina japonica (assembly GCA_030159075.1). Taxonomy (NCBI): domain Eukaryota; kingdom Metazoa; phylum Mollusca; class Bivalvia; order Pterioida; family Pinnidae; genus Atrina; species Atrina japonica. The sequence continues at coordinate 610,323 of BROG01000330.1, read as the reverse complement.
GAAATTACTTATAACACAATGCTGAAACCACTCAGCCTCTGACTAGAAATTACTTATAACACAATGCTGTAACCACTCAACCTCTGATTACTTATAACACAATGCTGTAACCACTCAACATCTGATTACTTATAACACAATGCTGTAACCACTCAACCTCTGATTACTTATAACACAATGCTGTAACCACTCAACCTCTGATTACTTATAACACAATGCTGTAACCACTCAGCCTCTGATTACTTATAACACAATGCTGTAACCACTCAACCTCTGATTACTTATAACACAATGCTGTAACCACTCAACCTCTGACTAGAAGAGACTTTAAGCACCAGCTCTAATCACTCATGGATAAATGTTTATCAAAACAAGATTCAAATGTCTCTCGAAAAGAATATTTGAGAGGCAACCTAACAGGTTTTACAAAATATTCACCCATATCATTATGTTTATGAGGTATGCCAAGGAAATGAGGGAATTAATTATCTCCATAACAGAAGTCCTAAATATGGCAGAATTTGAATTTTCTATATTTTACAAATTATGGTAGTTAATGTGGTAGTATATCTATACAATATATTGTGTTAACTTGAAAATGTGTGATTTAGCCTAGCTTTTAGCTCATCTTGTAGAACACTAGATTTGAAAACTAGAGATTCAAGATTTGAATCCCATCAGAAGCATGTGTCTCTGATGCCATGTGTGAGTCAGGGTTCTCTCTGGTAATGTGGAAGTGGTTATACTTAAACATCATTCCACTCATGAGTTGCCTCCTAAAGAGTCAGATACCTCCTTTATTGAAGGGAGATGATATGGTAGTGTATATATAATGTTTCAATGAGCTTAAGGTAGAGGGGTTGGATTGGCAGAGCACCAGCAGTGTAAGGTTTGAATCCCAACAGAGGCAGAATATTGTTTGACTATAACCAGTAAATTTGTACTTTGAACCCGCCGCCATATTCAACTCTACATATCGACCATTTACGGCACCAGGTGATTTGTGATTTTCAGTCTCAATTAACAATGGCAGTACTGCTATCTATCACCATGACAAATATTGTGACATTTCCTCACCACTTTACCACAACACACATGGTAAAATCAATTTGTGCTGAAATAAATATACTGCATCAACAATTTACACACTTTACCACAACACACATGGTAAAATAATTTGTGCTGAAATAAATATACTGCAACGACAATTTACAGGAAAATTTTATTACTTTATCATCCACATAAATATACAATTTGGAATGACACAAGTCAAAAATTTGGTGAAAATTGTTAATATTCTGTGGTACATAACCAGATTTTTAAAAATTAATAACACAAAGGAACTGCTATAAACAATAATTTTAATAAATAATAGATTATGATGATTCACATTAATATCTGCTGAAGAATCAGGAATTGTAGACTCCATTTAGGTGTTCACAGAATCTCAAATTACATTATTTTTATTGTTGGATATATCCATCAACTGTAAAATATCACTCGTTGCACTATTTTCAAAACTACATCCACAATTACAGTGCACAAGACTCCTCACTACTCAAAAGTTTTTATAATAAATCAACAAAGATTGGATTGTACTGGTACTCGGTAAATATTGTTTTGTTCAACTATTACATAAACTAATGTTAAAATAAATTTTTGATCTAACACAACTATATGTGAAAGAACATGTTTAACACCATTAAATTAGTTTACAACTGAAGTTATCCCTGATTCTATCTCCGCGTCAATAACAAGAACCATCTAATCCAGATGTCTACACCAGCTATAGACACTAGATGACAAATCCCTGACACACAATTGAGCAATATATAGGCCTACATATAACAAATACTGGCAAAACATAAGTAGAATGTTGTAGATTCTTATAATTTACAATAACAAAACAATATCAATATGAGAATGAACCATGTCCTCATGGTCAGCTTCAGTAAGGATAAAACAATTAAGTATGTCCTCATGGTCACCTCCAGTAAGGATAAAACAATTAAGCATGTCCTCATGGTCACTTCCAGTAAGGTTAAAACAAATAAGCATGTCCTCATGGTCACCTCCAGTAAGGATAAAACAATCATGTCCTCATGGTCACCTCCAGTAAAGATAAAACAATTAAGCATGTCCTCATGGTCATCTCCAGTAAGGATAAAACAATTAAGCATGTCCTCATAGTCACCTCCAGCAAAGATGAAACAGTTAAGTATGTCCTAATGGTCACCTCCAGTAAAGATAAAACAATTAAGCATGTCCTCATGATTACCTCCAATAAAGATAAAACAATTAAGCATGTCCTCATGGTCACCTTCAGTAATGATAAAACAATCATGTCCTCATGGTCACCTCCAGTAAAGATAAAACAATTAAGCATGTCCTCATGGTCACCTCCAGTAAAGATAAAACAATTAAGCATGTCCTCATGATTACCTCCAATAAAGATAAAACAATTAAGCATGTCCTCATGGTCACCTTCAGTAATGATAAAACAATCATGTCCTCATGGTCACCTCCAGTAAAGATAAAACAATTAAGCATGTCCTAATGGTCACCTCCAGTAAAGATAAAACAACTAAGTATGTCCTCATGATTACTCCAGTAAAGATAAATCAGTTAAGTATGTCCTCATGATCTCCTATAGTAAAGATAACAGTTAAGCATATGCTCATGGTCACCACAAGTAAAGATAAAACAATTAAGTATGTCCTCATTATCTCCTATAGTACAGATAAAACAATTAAGCATGTCATCATGGTCACCTCCAGTTCATATAAAACAATTAAGTATGTCCTCATGGTCACCTCCAGTACAGATAAAACAATTAAGTATGTCCTCATGGTCACCCCAAATACAGATAAAACAATTAAGTATGTCCTCATGGTCATCCCCAGAACAGATAAAACAATTAAGTATGTCCTCATGGTCACCCCAAATACAGATAAAACAATTAAGTATGTCCTCATGGTCACCTCCAGTACAGATAAAACAATTATGTATGTCCTCATGGTCACCTCCAGTACAGATAAAACATAAATATGTCCTCATGGTCACCTCCAGTACAGATAAAACAATTATGTATGTCGTCATAGTCACCCCAGTAGAGATAAAACAATTAAGCATGTCCTCATGGTCACCTCCAGTACAGATAAAACAAGTATGTCCTCATGGTCACCTCCAGTACAGATAAAACAATTAAGTATGTCGTCATAGTCACCCCAGTAGAGATAAAACAATTAAGCATGTCCTCATGGTCACCTCCAGTACAGATAAAACAATTAAGTATGTCCTCATGGTCACCTCCAGTACAGATAAAACAAGTATGTCCTCATGGTCATCCCCAGTACAGATAAAACAATTAAGTATGTCGTCATAGTCACCCAGTAGAAATAAAACAATTAAGCATGTTCTCATGGTCACCTCCAGTACAGATAAAACAATTAGAGCATGTCCTCATGGTCACCTCCAGTACAGATAAAACAATTAACTTTGTCCTCATGGTCACCTCCAGTACAGATAAAACAATTAACTTTGTCCTCATGGTCACCCCCAGTCCAGATAAAACAATTAACTTTGTCCTCATGGTCACCCCCAGTCCAGATAAAACAATTAAGTATGTCCTCATGGTCACCCCCAGTCCAGATAAAACAATTAAGTATGTCCTTATGGTAACCCCAGTACAGATAAAACAATTAAATATGTCCTCATGGTCACATCAGTAGAGATAAAACAATTAAATATGTCCTCATGGTCACATCAGTAGAGATAAAACAATTAAGTATGTCATCATGGTCACCTCCAGTACAGATAAAACAATTAAGTATGTCCTCATGGTCACCTCCAGTAGAGATAAAACAATTAAGTATGTCCTCATGGTCACATCAGTAGAGATAAAACAATTAAGTATGTCCTCATGGTCACATCAGTAGAGATAAAACAATTAAGTATGTCCTCATGGTCACCATCCAGTAGAGATAAAACAATTAAGTATGTCCTCATGGTCACCTCCAGTACAGATAAAACAATTAAGTATGTCCTCATGGTCACCTCCAGTACAGATAAAACAATTAAGTATGTCCTCATGGTCACATCAGTACAGATAAAACAATTAAGTATGTCCTCATGGTCACATCAGTAGAGATAAAACAATTAAGTATGTCCTCATGGTCACATCAGTAGGGATAAAACAATTAAGTATGTCCTCATGGTCACATCAGTAGAGATAAAACAATTAAGTATGTCCTCATGGTCACATCAGTAGTGATAAAACAATTAAGTATGTCCTCATGGTCACATCAGTAGAGATAAAACAATTAAATATGTCCTCATGGTCACATCAGTAGAGATAAAACAATTAAGTATGTCCTCATGGTCACCTCCAGTACAGATAAAACAATTAAGTATGTCCTCATGGTCACATCAGTAGAGATAAAACAATTAAGTATGTCCTCATGGTCACATCAGTAGGGATAAAACAATTAAGTATGTCATCATGGTCACCTCCAGTACAGATAAAACAATTAAGTATGTCCTCATGGTCACCTCCAGTACAGATAAAACAATTAAGTATGTCCTCATGGTCACCTCCAGTACAGATAAATCAATTAAGTATGTCCTCATGGTCACCCCAGTACAGATAAAACATTAAGCATGTCATCATGGTCACCTCCAGTACAGATAAAACAGTTATGCATGTCTCAATGGTCACCTCCAGTACAGATAAAACAGTTATGCATGTCTCAATGGTAAAGTTTATTTACCACTAATGATAAAACAATTAAGCATGTCTTCATTTTACATCCAATTGTTTTTGAAATCCATCACATTACAACAAATCTTGACTGATCTACAAATCCTGACATATCTGGACTCTCAAATCTGATCACCTCAAAGTTACATACACGATCTTTACAATTTATCAATACCTTAAAAGGGCTTTGCTGCGTTTTCTCAAAAAAGTTTCCTTTTTTTTCACGACTAAGATTGATCTTAAATTCCGATACATTTAGAGAGAATTGCTTGAGAAATCCAGTTTTGCAATTATTCATTTGCAAATGATTACTTCAACCTTACTATTTATATACTGTATGCATATGACACTGAACTTGACCTTATTTTCACAAAATATATAGGAATGTAAGAATCTTTATGCCTGTTTATATCTCTTATTTCTTAATGTACCAAGTAGTAAAAAGTGAAATAAATTTTTGGGGAAAACACAGTTAATGCCCCTTTCACATACACCAATTGTGGCACTTTTAAAATAGGCCTACAACAAAAAATATACACTAAACAGGACTGTCTGCCTTTTTCAAAGTCTTTAAAGGTATAAAAGCTGTAAAAATGGATTTTTTGTATTAAAAGTTTCAAATATGCAATGTTTTATAGAAATGAAATGTTCTTAAAAATCCCAAGTTGAAAAAAAACCTTGTTATATTGTCATAATTTGTGAAAAGAAATCAAATGGAGGAGTTAACATTGGATATCTAGTAAATTATTTTTTTATTTTCTACATGTGTTTATTTTCTCAACACTTGGAAATTTAACAAATGTTTATATGAACATTAAATTTGTATTATCGTACAGTTTTAGCACTTCAAGAGGAAATTCTCCCATACTTAACTTAATCCTACCTTACTTACTGGTGATGGCAAAATGATGCTTCACTATGTACAAACAAATATATGATGGGGCATTAGCTGTGTTTACAAAAAAAAGAATAATAAAAACAATCAAAAACAATCATTTCTTTTTTTAAATTTTTACTTGATGCACAATAACAAATAAGAGCTATACACAGGCATTAAGAATCTTATATCTATATATTTTTTGAAAATTATGTCTGGTCGAGTGGAGCCAGCCTGGCTCAGTCAGTAGCATGTTCAACTCTTGATTGTAAGGTTGTGAGTTTGAGTCCAGCCAGCAGCAGGTTGGATTCCTGTCCTTCATATGAGACAGTTAAAACTGAGGCCACATTAAAGAACCCTCACTGCTCAATGGTCCTGGTGCTCAGCATATGTCAAAATTTGAAGCCTTTCACCAGCATTTTGTCATGTCTCCATATGAGTGAAAGATTCTTGAGTGGGATGTTAAACAACAATACAAACAACCAATCAGGTCCAGTGTGGTATGCATATACAAACAGTAAGGTTGAATTTAATCAATTTCTCAAAATATAGAAGTTTAAGAATGCTTATGCCTGTTTATATCTCTTTGTTGTTATGGTATATCAGCTAAATAGTGACAAGAAACAGCTAAAGGCAGTATGGCCGGATTGCAGGGCTTTGACAAAAATTTAAAACAATATTCAAGGTGGTGGGGCACAACAACCATGTACAAAAATGAATATGTCTCTCCATTAGAAACAAGAATATATATGGTTTAGGGGTAGGGATATGAATAGTTTATAAGTTATAAGCAAAAAAATTTCAATTCTCCGGGGGTTGGGCATGACCCTTATATATCACTAAATGTGTTTTTCCATAAGAATCAACAATATATATGGTTAAGGGGTGGGGATATGAATGGACTTATTAGCAAAAATGGTTTGGGAAGAGGGGGCAGTACATACACAGACCCCATAGAATGTGTCTATCCATAAGGAACAAGAATATATATGATTTTAGGCTGGGAATATGAAGGGTTTTCACAATGCAGCACAGTTTTTTTCCATGAGCCACTGCATGACATTCCATGTTTTTTTCCAAAAATGTAAAGCAATCCTTAATTGCTGATGCAGACGGACATCATTTCATAACATGCATAAGCATTTCATTCACAATCCGGCAAAAAATGGAAATAAATTTTCTTTTGAAAAAAAAAACAGCCAATGTCCCATGAAACAAGTATTGTTGACTTTTCCTTACAGACACTGGTAACAGTAAGAAATAAGTATAATATGATCTTACAAAGGCAAGCAACAGACTCACAGTAGATAAACATTTACATATATTTGAACAAAGCATTGTCAATATTGTTGTAATCAGAAGGCCTAATACATATAGTATTATGAGTTTTAATGTGCTAGTTATATGGTGTTCCTACTAGCTTGAGTTAGTGGGGTCCCCCCTTTAGCTCGATGGGTTTCACATTTAGCTTGATTGGTAGAGCACCAGACTCGTTTACCTGGGGTCCTGGGTTCGATTCCAGGAAGAGGCATTAAGAATGGCGCCCACGTTAGGACCTAGGTTCTTCCTGGTAAATTGAAAGTGATAATCCTTGGTGATAGTGTAGTACTGTGGATTTATGTTATCAAATTTCACATTCAGTTTTGTAGTTTGAAGTTTTAAGTCAACTTTGACTTACCACAGTTGGGTATATTTATAGAGACTGATATTTTGAACTATTTGACTGTTTGACTAGCTATTATAGATACAAATACCAATACCATGATAGATTCAAACTATTATATCAAATCTATATGTGATATGATTATTAATAAACTGTCAAACCCATGACTGTGTTACTTAACTGTTTTATAACACCGTCAAAATAGCTACCTCTAAAAGAGTCCGGATGACTCTTTCAATAGAGGGGATAAAGTGACAGTGTTAGTTATATGGTGTTCTTACTAGCTTGAGCTAGTATGGTTTCCTCTTTAGCTTGATCGGTAGAGCACCAGATTTATAAACCAGGGGTCCTAGGTTCGATTCCATGCAGAGGCAGTGCTTGTCTTTGTTACATTAAGACACAAAACCTTAAACAAGAAGCTTACAAATGGTATACTTATACATCAATGTTCATATTTCTGTTTGGAATGTTGTACAACATAACAAGTTTTATGATAAACTTGAGCATGTTAGATAAATTACATATAGACACACAATATTCCATGTAACACACGTACATTCAAGTTGATGGACAAAGCAAAGAACACCTCTCAGTGTGTGTATTCTGACCTGCACTTGAGTAGTATCTATGGTACATTATGCCCAGATTCTATATCTTTTGTTAAATATGGAAGTTAACTCCCCTTGTTAAATCCCTGATGCAATGACCAATAGAAATGACAGAGAATATTGTTACAGAGTTTAGACTTTGTCCAAAATGCAAAAATATGACAACTTTCATCAGCTGAATGAGGAACTGGGACCAATATCTGCCATGAACTTTTTCCGTGTATGAAGTTGACTTGTATCAAAAGTGACTTGCTTCACAATTTTTGGTTTTTCTTTGTTTATATTTGTCTCTTTCTCTTCCTCAAAACATTCATTATATTCAACCTTACATTTTTCTTCTGTTTCCTTAGGTAAACATTCCCTGAAGTAGAGAAAAAGTTCAAATATTATTTAAGATCTGGAAATGAGGCAAAAACTGTCTATATCATGAGTCATTTTATAGGTAAAATTAACAACAAGATGCTGAAAAATAAAGAACAAAAAATACATGTTGCGCAACATGATACTAAGATCCATAAGTGATGAAAATTACTGTGTCCAAAAAACCTGGAAAGTGGGTCTACTGTGTGTCCTAGCAAACCTGGAATCTGGGTCTACTGTGTCCCAGCAAACCTGGAAAGTGGGTCTACTGTGTGTCCTAGCAAACCTGGAAAGTGAGTCTACTGTGTGTCCTAGCAAACCTGGAAAGTGGGTCTACTGTGTGTCCTAGCAAACCTGGAAAGTGAGTCTACTGTGTGTCCAAAAAACCTGGAATCTGGGTCTACTGTGTGTCCCAGCAAACCTGGAAAGTGAGTCTACCGTGTGTCCTAGCAAACCTGGAAAGTGAGTCTACTGTGTGTCCTAGCAAACCTGGAATCTGGGTCTACTGTGTGTCTCAGCAAACCTGGAAAGTGAGTCTACTGTGTGTCCTAGCAAACCTGGATAGTGGGTCTACTGTGTGTCCTAGCAAATCTGGAAAGTGAGTCTACTGTGTGTCCAAAAAACCTGGAATCTGGGTCTACTGTGTGTCCCAGCAAACCTGGAAAGTGAGTCTACCATGTGTCCTAGCAAACCTGGAAAGTGAGTCTACTGTGTGTCCTAGCAAACCTGGAATCTGGGTCTACTGTGTGTCTCAGCAAACCTTGAAAGTGAGTCTACTGTGTGTCCTAGCAAACCTGGAGAGTGAGTCTACTGTGTGTCCTAGCAAACCTGGAAACTGGATCTACTGTGTGTCCTACCAAACCTGGAAAGTGAGTCTACTGTGTGTCCCAGCAAACCTGGAGAGTGGGTCTACTGTGTGTCCTAGCAAACCTGGAGAGTGTGTCTACTGTGTGTCCTAGCAAACCTGGAAAGTGGGTCTACTGTGTGTCCTAGCAAACCTGGAAAGTGGGTCTACTGTGTGTCCTAGCAAACCTGGAATCTGGGTCTACTGTGTCCCAGCAAACCTGGAAAGTGGGTCTACTGTGTGTCCTAGCAAACCTGGAAAGTGAATCTACTGTGTGTCCTAGCAAACCTGGAAAGTGGGTCTACTGTGTATCCTAGCAAACCTGGAAAGTGGTTCTACTGTGTGACCTAGCAAACCTGGAAAGTGGGTCTACTGTGTGACCTAGCAAACCTGGAAAGTGGGTCTACTGTGTGTCCTAGCAAACCTGGAAAGTAGTTCTACTGTGTGTCCTAGCAAACCTGGAAAGTGGGTCTACTGTGTCCTAGCAAACCTCAGAAAGTGGGTCTACTGTGTCCTAGCAAACCTCAGAAAGTGTTTTTTTTTTTAAATTTATGTCAAACAAAACATCACATTATCAATAAAATTGCTAATTGATTTAAAGGTCAGAGTTGTAATCAATTTTGCATTTAAATATGAAGGGGACCCTCAAATACACGAGATCCTAGTTAAACCCTGTACAATTTTCTGAACTTGTTTACCAGGAAAGGCAGCGGCTATTGTTGTTGTTGATTTCCAATGGAACTGTCTGTTATTTTTATCGGGGTGTATATATCTAAACACTCATACGTCACCACTGTACTGAAAATACTGGCAAAACACCCCTGCATATGACTTGATCCCTCTCCTGACTTGCACACAAGAACAGTGTATGTAAACATCCGGTTTCATTTCCAAGAAAGATCACGAATAGAATTTAGCGGTTCTGATTATTTAGAATTTACTGTATGCTGAAACATAATCAGTGGGGATAAGAGTTTTTGACTCTAGTTATGTTTAATGACTGTAGCAACAACAATATTTTGAAAATATCTAAAAAAAAAAAAATAAATAAAATAAAATAAAAAACACTTCCCAAAGTTGCTGGAACACACAATCCATATAAGATGACAAAAGGATCCATATAAGATGACAACAAGGGTCCATATCAGATTATAACAGAATCCGTATAAGATTTTACAGGGCTCATATAAGATGATACCAGGATCCATATCAGATTATAACAGGATTCATATAAGATTATAGCAGGATTCATATCAGATTATAACAGGATTCATGTTCTGATCAAGAAATTTATTTCAGGTGCATAAAATAGGATCAACATTAGGTAGTAACAGGATCCATATTAGATAACAGTATCCATATAAGGTTATAAAATGATTGACATTCCAAATAAGGAATTTATGCCAGGTTTAAATAGAATCTATATTTGATAAAATTAGAAACAATGTTCAGGTCAATGAATAAATATATGATGTGAACTGGATCCATATTTGATAATGACACGATCCATGTTCATATCAAACTGTTAATGATCTATAATGACCAGATTCAGGTAGGTTGTAGGATCAGAAGATTCATATCAGTTATGAAACAGATAACTGAATCCATATAGGCTGTAGATCAGAGGACTCATATCACGTATGAACATGCTTATAGCAGATCCAGGTAGGCTGTAGTTTGGAGGATTAATGTCACATATGAACCATATAAGCTGTAGATCAGAGGATTCATATTATGTATGAACAAGATTAAAGCAGGAAACATGTATGAAGAATATCAGAGGATTCATATCACATATGGACAAGATTAAAACAGGAGGCATGTAGGCTGTAGATCGGAGGATACATGTCAAGTATGAACAAGATTAAAACAGAATCTAGGTAGGCTGTAGATCAGAGGACTCACTTCACATATGAACTGTGTAGGCTGTAGATCAGAAGATTAGTTTAAACTGTATTTATTACAGAAAACACATAGGCAAGAATACATTTACAAATCTATGCAGTCTTACAGATTCATGTCACATATGAACAAGATTAAATCTGAAAAAATGTTTGTAGAATATCAAAGAATTCATATTATGCACGGACAAGATTATAACAAGAGAAGGTAGGCTGCAGATTGAAGGATTCATATAATGTATGGACAAGATTATAACAGGAAGCAGGTAGGCTGTAGAGTTGAGGATTCATATCATGTACATGATGTATGAACAATATTATAACAGGAAGCAGGTAGGCTGTAGAGTTGAGGATTCATATCATGAATGGACAATATTTAAACAGGAAACATGTATGTATAATGTCAGAGGATTAATAACAAATGGACAAAATTAAAACAGGAAGCATGTAGGCTGTAGATCAGAGGATACATTAAAACAGGATCTAGGTAGACTATAGATCGGAAGACTCATTTCACATATGAACTGTGTAGGCTGTAGTTCAGAAGATTGGAGGATTCATATCATGTATGGACAAGATTATAACAGGAAGCAGGTAGGCTGTAGATAGGAGGATTCATATCAGGTATGGACAAGATTATAACATTATGTTCAAACCAAAGAGTTCATATGAGATGTGGACAAAGATATTAAATAAGGAAATACTTATTGCGTATTTTGCAAGTTAACTTTATATTCAATCTTACAAAGCCACACATTATAACAAACAATATTTTAAAAATACATCATGGCATACAAAAATATTAACTGTCAAAATATGTTGGAAATGTTGACATTTAAATTGGCATTAGCTGTGTTGAATTAACAAAATGATTTTTTTCTAATGTAACTATTGAACTTCATGTACAATAACAAATAAGAGCTATACAGAGACACAAACAATATTATATTCCTATATATTTTGTGAATATAAGGTCAGGTCCAGTGTGGTATTCATATACTAATAGTAAGGATAATCAAGTTCTTCAATTGCAAGTGAAAAGGTGCCACAGCGGGGTTTCTGAAGATATCTCTTTTCTGTTATTGTATATCAATCTAAGTAGTACAAAGGGGGTATTTTTTTAAAAAGAAAAAACAGCTAATGCCCCTTTAAGTTTTTATGAATGTATATGTCATACCGTTCTCTGTTGTATATTTTAAAGTATTTGAAGATATTTTCTTCTCCATCTTGTGCAGCATCACCATCCTGCAATATAGCAATACAATACCATGGCTATCTTTAGTTTATATTTTTGTAGTTATAGAGTTTTATGTAGAAATATCACACTTTTAAAGTTACACAGTGACAGTTTTTAATGGTGGAGGAGAGAACCCAGCTACAATTTAACCAGGAAATGTCAAATTGCCTTCCACAAGAAAAGTGCCAAAATTTCTCACATGAACAGTTTAGGTTCCAGTGAGTTTATATCACTGCTGTTTTATCAGGGTGAACTTAACATCAAGTCAAATCATCTTTACTGCTCAAAAGAGCCTAAACTTGGGAGTCAGAAGATCTTGGGTTTGACTCTAAGTATAGGCCTACTGTCATACCTCTTAGACGTCATTAAAACAGTCAATATTCCTTAGTGATATAAGTGGGCAAAAGATGTTACAGACAAAGGTCCACCAGATGAAACTTTAAAGAAAGGCTCTGTGTAACAGCAGGTGTGTCACATAGCAAAACTTGTACTGTATTAGCATCAGTACATAAAACAGGTCAAAATGTTGTAACATTTCATCTTGACCCGACAAAACCGCCATACATGTGGGAAATTCTTAGTGGAATGTAAAACAAAACTTGGTATGTCATTTTAAACCCTTTTACAGAAGAGTCCATTGTTATTCTGGGGTTGATGAGTTGAGAACCTCTACTCTCATTGATTTACAGAAGAGTCCATTGTTATTCTGGGGTTGATGAGTTGAGAACCTCTACTCTCATTGATTTACAGAAGAGTCCATTGTTTTTTTGGGGTTGATGAGTTGAGAATCTCCTAAGACTTCTCATATCAAGCACTTAGCTGAGGTGCAGACTAACAATGAGATTAACTTCTTGTCTCACTAAATAACACTTTCAAATCTTTAAATAAAGTACAAATATCAGTTTTAAAAATTGTTGAAATTTGTAAGAAAATCTTTTAGCATGTTTAAATTATCAATAGTCATACCACTGATTGCTGGTGCATCAGCTCTCGTCTGGAATTTTGCTTTGCTAAGCGTTTCTTCTTTTTATGGAGTGGTTTAGCTTCAATAATCATTTCTTCCAATTCATAGGTAGGGTCACAGTTTAAATGATCTTTCTGAAATTGTTACATTAATTAATAATTAATCAAAGATAAAATCTTAGATTAGAAAAAAATTGAAATCAACTCACAATGTAATTATATCATATTTTTTACTATAGCCACCAGCTATATATATAGGGAACAAACTGAAAGCACTCCTGTACATACCTAAGATGATACAGTGAACACTCCCGTGCATACCTAAGATGCACAGTGAACACTCCTGTACATACCTAAGATGACACAGTGAACACTCCCATGCATCACCTGTATACCAAAGATGACAGTGAACACTCCTGTGCAGACCTAAGATGACAGAGTGAACACTCCCATGCATCACCTGCATACCAAAGATGACAGTGAACACTCCCATGCATACCTAAGATGACAGAGTGAACACTCCCGTATATACCTAAGATGACACAGTGAACACTCCTGTGCAGACCTAAGATGACAGAGTGAACACTCCCATACATACCTAAGATGACACAGTGAACACTCCCGTATATACCTAAGATGACACAGTGAACACTCCCGTATATACCTAAGATGACACAGTGAACACTCCCGTATATACCTAAGATGACACATTGAACACTCCCGTATATACCTAAGATGACACATTGAACACTCCCGTACATACCTATGATGACAGAGTGAACACTCCCTTATATACCTAAGATGATAGAGTGAACACTCATGTACATACCTAAGACGTCACAGTGAACACTCCTGTGCATACCTAAGATGACACAGTGAACACTCCTGTGCATACCTAAGATGTCACAGTGAACACTCCTGTGCATACCTAAGATGTCACAGTGAACACTCCTGTGCATACCTAAGATGTCACAGTGAACACTCCTGTGCATACCTAAGATGTCACAGTGTACACTCCTGTGCATACCTAAGATGTCACAGTGAACACTCCTGTGCATACCTAAGATGTCACAGTTAACACTCCTGTGCATACCTAAGATGTCACAGTGAACACTCCTGTGCATACCTAAGATGTCACAGTGAACACTCCTGTGCATACCTAAGATGTCACAGTGAACACTCCTGTGCATACCTAAGATGTCACAGTAAACACTCCTGTGCATACCTAAGATGTCACAGTGTACACTCCTGTGCATACCTAAGATGTCACAGTGAACACTCCTGTGCATACCTAAGATGTCACAGTTAACACTCTTGTGCATACCTAAGATGTCACAGTTAACACTCTTGTGCATACCTAAGATGACACAGTGAAAACTCCTGTGTATACCTAAGAGGACCCAGTGAACACTCCTATGCATACCTAAGATGACATAGTGAACACTCCTGTGCATACCTTAGATGACATATTGAACACTCCTGTACATACCTAAGATGACACAGTGAGCACTCCTGTACATATCTAAGATGACACAGTGAGTATGCCTGTACATATCTAAGATGACACAGTGAGCACTCCTGTACATATCTAAGATGACACAGTTAGCACTCCTGTACATACCTAGGGTGACACAGTGAGCACTCCTGTACATACCTAGGGAGACACAGTGAGCACTCCTGTACATACCTAGGGTGACACAGTGAGCACTCCTGCACATACCTAGGGAGACACAGTGAGCACTCCTGTACATATATAAGATGACACAGTGATCACTCCTGTACATACCTAGGGTGACACAGTGATCACTCCTGTGCATACCTAGGGTGACACAGTGAGCACTCCTGTATATACCTAAGATGACACAGTTAGCACTCCTGTACATACCTAAGATGACACATTGAACACTCTTGTGCATACCTAAGATGACTTTCACAAGCTACATATATATATATATATTAACACACTCCGATTTAGAGTATTCCACTTGAACCTCAAAATTATTTTTCCTCTGGTAAGTAAATCGAACACGCGTGGTGACGTAGAATATCATCAGATAGGTGAGGTACCGGTTGTGTGCTGGTCTAAGGACTTACAAGAATATACGGAGCACATTTTCACAAAGAAATGTGGTAAGTAGTTTTTAATATATTACTTAAACCTACTGTTTATCTATTTTTGACATTTTTAATGTAAAAGTAGGTTCGCAAGTGAGTTTTGTTTTCACGTTTAACAATATACTGAACTGCTGTTCATTCAGGTGTAAAAAAATGGGGTGAACATTTAAACGGGTGTATTATAGCAGCTATTCAGCGAGAAATTGTTATCGCTGTGTTCGGATTATTTTAGTTTGAAAAAGATCCAGTGATTATTAGAATGTGCTTAGCATATGTTCAACTTTTATAATCATTCATAGAGCACTTAGTAATTTACAGTTGTATGAAATGGGGTTAATAGTTTATCATGAAATATATCTCTATTATGAACATGTTAATATTATTTAGTTGCATTTATTATTTTAGAATGTATGCTTATATTTGTATATAATAGTAAACTATATCAAAACATAGACTGTCAAATGGTATGATGCCATATTTTTGCAGCTTTCTGAACTGGACCAGTAATTATTGAAATGGCTGACCATCTGTGCGTATGAAGTGCCGGAAGTGACATTTTCAAACATGCCTAACAAATAAGTGTTGGGAATGGAGCAGTTCACACAATTTCAGCCGGGGGAATATGACACCGATGATATCATTTGAATGTCCGGAAGTGAAGTCTTGTAATTTAAAGCCTCGCAATTAAGTGCCGGGATTATGAGAATCACATCGATGCAGAAATTGGATATGATGTTTGTTATTTAAAAATAAGTTCAACCGGAAGTGTTTGTATGAGGTTCATTATAGAATTTTAAATGACCGGAAACTGAAACATAATATAGGATTGTACTGAACAATCATTTGTATAGTCATTGTATTCATATGAATTGTTTTATGATATAAAAGCATATTTAATATATTTTGACAATACTGATAGGTTACATAATATAGGAATAAGATCTAAATAAAATAGATTTAAACATCATTTGTATTTTTTTTTTGTAATTTCAATTTTATTTTCATTGAATTTTGAGATTGTATGATTGTGTGCGTGTGTGTGTATTTGTTTGATTTATTTTTAGTTATATGAGAACAGTTAGTTCATATTTTGAATAAATAATTTAATTTGATTTAAATCTTGGTTGTTTGTTGGACTGAGTCATCGCTCGTTCTGTTACAATGACACAGTGAACACTTGTGTATACCTAAGATGATACAGTGAACACTCCTGTGTATACCTAAGATGATACAGTGAACACTCCTGTGTATACCTAAGATGATACAGTGAACACTCCTGTGTATACCTAAGATGATACAGTGAACACTCCTGTACATATCTAAGATGATACAGTGAACACTCCTGTGTATACCTAAGATGATACAGTGAACACTCCTGTGTATACCTAAGATGATACAGTGAACACTCCTGTGTATAGCTAAGATGATACAGTGAACACTCCTGTGTATACCTAAGATGATACAGTGAACACTCCTGTGTATACCTAAGATGATACAGTGAACACTCCTGTGTATACCTAAGATGATTACAGTGAACACTCCTGTACATACCTAAGATGATACAGTGAACACTCCTGTGTATACCTAAGATGATACAGTGAACACTCCTGTGTATACCTAAGATGATACAGTGAACACTCCTGTACATACCTAAGATGATACAGTGAACACTCCTGTGTATACCTAAGATGATACAGTGAACACTCCTGTGTATACCTAAGATGATACAGTGAACACTCCTGTGTATACCTAAGATGATACAGTGAACACTCCTGTACATACCTAAGATGATACAGTGAACACTTGTGTATACCAAAGATGATACAGTGAACACTCCTGTACATACCTAAGATGATACAGTGAACACTGTGTATACCAAAGATGATACAGTGAACACTCCTGTACATACCTAAGATGATACAGTGAACACTTGTGTATACCAAAGATGATACAGTGAACACTCCTGTACATACCTAAGATGATACAGTGAACACTCCTGTACATACCTAAGATGATACAGTGAACACTTGTGTATACCAAAGATGATACAGTGAACACTCCTGTACATACCTAAGATGATACAGTGAACACTCCTGTACATACCTAAGATGATACAGTGAACACTTGTGTATACCAAAGATGATACAGTGAACACTCCTGTACATACCTAAGATGATACAGTGAACACTTGTGTATACCAAAGATGATACAGTGAACACTCCTGTACATACCTAAGATGATACAGTGAACACTCCTGTACATACCTAAGATGATACAGTGAACACTCCTGTGTATACCAAAGATGATACAGTGAACACTCCTGTACATACCTAAGATGATACAGTGAACACTCCTGTGTATACCTAAGATGATACAGTGAACACTCCTGTACATACCTAAGATGATACAGTGAACACTCCTGTGCATACCTAAGATGATACAGTCAACACTCCTGTGTATACTGAAGATGATACAGTGAACACTTGTGTATACCTAAGATGATACAGTGAACACTCCTGTACATACCTAAGATGATACAGTGAACACTCTGTACATACCGAAGACGATACAGTGAACACTCCTGTGTATACCTATGATGATACAGTGAACACTCCTGTACATACAAGATGATACATTCAACACTCCTGTGTATACCTAAGATGAACAGTGAACACTCCTGTACATACCTAAGATGATACAGTGAACACTCCTGTACATACCCAAGATGATACAGTGAACACTCCTGTGTATACCTAAGATGATACAGTGAACACTCCTGTGTATACCCAAGATGATACAGTGAACACTCCTGTGTATACCTAAGATGATACAGTGAACACTCCTGTGTATACCTAAGATGATACAGTGAACACTCCTGTGTATAGCTAAGATGATACAGTGAACACTCCTGTGTATACCTAAGATGATACAGTGAACACTCCTGTGTATACCCAAGATGTGAACACACCTGTACATACCGAAGATGATACAGTGAACACTCCTGTGTATACCTAAGATGATACAGTGAACACTCCTGTACATACCTAAGATGATACAGTGAACACTCCTGTGTATACCAAAGATGATACAGTGAACACTCCTGTACATACCTAAGATGATACAGTGAACACTTGTGTATACCAAAGATGATACAGTGAACACTCCTGTACATACCAAAGATGATACAGTGAACACTCCTGTGTATACCCTATGATGATACAGTGAACACTCCTGTACAATACCGAAGATGATACATTCAACACTCCTGTGTATAGATGAACAGTGAACACTCCTGTACATACCTAAGATGATACAGTGAACACTCCTGTACATACCTAAGTGATACAGTGAACACTCCTGTGTTATACCTAAGATGATACAGTGAAACACTCCTGTGTATACCCAATATGATACAGTGAAACACTCCTGTGTATACCTAAGATGATACAGTGAACACTCCTGTGTATACCTAAGATGATACAGTGAACACTCCTGTGTATAGCTAAGATGATACAGTGAACACTCCTGTGTATACCTAAGATGATACAGTGAACACTCCTGTGTATACCCAAGATGATACAGTGAACACTCCTGTACATACCGAAGATGATACAGTGAACACTCCTGTGTATACCTAAGATGATACAGTGAACACTCCTGTACATGATACAGTGAACACTTGTGTATACCAAAGATGATACAGTGAACACTCCTGTACATACCTAAGATGATACAGTGAACACTTGTGTATACCAAAGATGATACAGTGAACACTCCTGTACATACCTAAGATGATACAGTGAACACTTGTGTATACCAAAGATGATACAGTGAAACACTCCTGTACATACCTAAGATGATACAGTGAACACTCCTGTACATACCTAAGATGATACAGTGAACACTTGTGTATACAAGATGATACAGTGAACACTCCTGTACATACCTAAGATGATACAGTGAACACTCCTGTACATACCTAAGATGATACAGTGAACACTTGTGTATACCAAAGATGATACAGTGAACACTCCTGTACATACCTAAGATGATACAGTGAACACTTGTGTATACCAAAGATGATACAGTGAACACTCCTGTACATACCTAAGATGATACAGTGAACACTCCTGTACATACCTAAGATGATACAGTGAACACTTGTGTATACCAAAGATGATACAGTGAACACTCCTGTACATACCTAAGATGATACAGTGAACACTCCTGTGTATACCTAAGATGATACAGTGAACACTCCTGTACATACCTAAGATGATACAGTGAACACTCCTGTGCATACCTAAGATGATACAGTACAGTCAACACTCCTGTGTATACTGAAGATGATACAGTGAACACTTGTGTATACCTAAGATGATACAGTGAACACTCCTGTACATACCTAAGATGATACAGTGAACACTCCTGTACATACCGAAGATGATACAGTGAACACTCCTGTGTATACCTATGATGATACAGTGAACACTCCTGTACATAACCGAAGATGATACATTCAACACTCCTGTGTATACCTAAGATGAACAGTGAACACTCCTGTACATACCTAAGATGATACAGTGAACACTCCTGTACATACCTAAGATGATACAGTGAACACTCCTGTGTATACCCAAGATGTCACAGTGTACACTCCTGTGCATACCTAAGATGTCACAGTGAACACTCCTGTGCATACCTAAGATGTCACAGTTAACACTCCTGTGCATACCTAAGATGTCACAGTGAACACTCCTGTGCATACCTAAGATGTCACAGTGAACACTCCTGTGCATACCTAAGATGTCACAGTGAACACTCCTGTGCATACCTAAGATGTCACAGTAAACACTCCTGTGCATACCTAAGATGTCACAGTGTACACTCCTGTGCATACCTAAGATGTCACAGTGAACACTCCTGTGCATACCTAAGATGTCACAGTTAACACTCTTGTGCATACCTAAGATGTCACAGTTAACACTCTTGTGCATACCTAAGATGACACAGTGAAAACTCCTGTGTATACCTAAGAGGACCCAGTGAACACTCCTATGCATACCTAAGATGACATAGTGAACACTCCTGTGCATACCTTAGATGACATATTGAACACTCTGGTAATACCTAAGATGACACAGTGAGCACTCCTGTACATATCTAAGATGACACAGTGAGTATGCCTGTACATATCTAAGATGACACAGTGAGCACTCCTGTACATATCTAAGATGACACAGTTAGCACTCCTGTACATACCTAGGGTGACACAGTGAGCACTCCTGTACATACCTAGGGAGACACAGTGAGCACTCCTGTACATACCTAGGGTGACACAGTGAGCACTCCTGCACATACCTAGGGAGACACAGTGAGGCACTCCTGTACATATATAAGATGACACAGTGATCACTCCTGTACATACCTAGGGTGACACAGTGATCACTCCTGTGCATACCTAGGTGACACAGTGAGCATGTATACCTAAGATGACACAGTTAGCACTCCTGTACATACCTAAGATGACACATTGAACACTCTTGTGCATACCTAAGATGACTTTCACAAGCTACATATATATATATATATTAACACACTCCGATTTAGAGTATTCCACTTGAACCTCAAAATTATTTTTCCTCTGGTAAGTAAATCGAACACGCGTGGTGACGTAGAATATCATCAGATAGGTGAGGTACCGGTTGTGTGCTGGTCTAAGGACTTACAAGAATATACGGAGCACATTTTCACAAAGAAATGTGGTAAGTAGTTTTTAATATATTACTTAAACCTACTGTTTATCTATTTTTGACATTTTTAATGTAAAAGTAGGTTCGCAAGTGAGTTTTGTTTTCACGTTTAACAATATACTGAACTGCTGTTCATTCAGGTGTAAAAAAATGGGGGTGACATTTAAACGGGTGTATTATAGCAGCTATTCAGCGAGAAATTGTTATCGCTGTGTTCGGATTATTTTAGTTTGAAAAAGATCCAGTGATTATTAGAATGTGCTTAGCATATGTTCAACTTTTATAATCATTCATAGAGCACTTAGTAATTTACAGTTGTATGAAATGGGGTTAATAGTTTATCATGAAATATATCTCTATTATGAAACATGTTAATATTATTTTAGTTGCATTTATTATTTTAGAATGTATGCTTATATTTTGTATATAATAGTAAACTATATCAAAACATAGACTGTCAAATGGTATGATGCCATATTTTTGCAGCTTTCTGAACTGGACCAGTAATTATTGAAATGGCTGACCATCTGTGCGTATGAAGTGCCGGAAGTGACATTTTCAAACATGCCTAACAAATAAGTGTTGGGAATGGAGCAGTTCACACAATTTCAGCCGGGGGAATATGACACCGATGATATCATTTGAATGTCCGGAAGTGAAGTCTTGTAATTTAAAGCCTCGCAATTAAGTGCCGGGATTATGAGAATCACATCGATGCAGAAATTGGATATGAAGTTTGTTATTTAAAAATAAGTTCAACCGGAAGTGTTTGTGAGGTTCATTATAGAATTTTAAATGACCGGAAACTGAAACATAATATAGGATTGTACTGAACAATCATTTGTATAGTCATTGTATTCATATGAATTGTTTTATGATATAAAAGCATATTTAATATATTTTGACAATACTGATAGGTTACATAATATAGGAATAAGATCTAAATAAAATAGATTTAAACATCATTTGTATTTTTTTTTTGTAATTTCAATTTTATTTTCATTGAATTTTGAGATTGGTATGATTGTGTGCCTTTATTTTTTAGTTATATGAGAACAGTTAGTTCATATTTTGTGATTTAAATCTTGGTTGTTTGTTGGACTGAGTCATCGCTCGTTCTGTTACAATGGACACAGTGAACACTTGTGTATACCTAAGATGATACAGTGAACACTTGTGTATACCTAAGATGATACAGTGAACACTCCTGTGTATACCTAAGATGATACAGTGAACACTCCTGTGTATAAGATGATACAGTGAACACTCCTCCTGTAGATGATACAGTGAACACTCCTGTGTGTTATACCTAAGATGATACAGTGAACACTCCTGTGTATAGCTAAGATGATACAGTGAACACTCCTGTGTATACCTATGATACAGTGAACACTCTTGTGTATACCTAAGATGATACAGTGAACACTCCTGTGTATACCTAAGATGATACAGTGAACACTCCTGTACATACAGTGAAACACTCCTGTACATAGATGATACAGTGAAAACACTCCTGTGTTTACTCCTAAGATTGATACAGTGAACACTCCTGTGTATACCTAAGATGATACAGTGAACACTCCTGTGTATACTAAGATGATACAGTGAACACTCCTGTACATACCTAAGATGATACAGTGAACACTCCTGTGTATACCTAAGATGATACAGTGAACACTCCTGTGTATACCTAAGATGATACAGTGAACACTCCTGTGTATACCTAAGATGATACAGTGAACACCCCTGTACATACCTAAGATGATACAGTGAACACTTGTGTATACCAAAGATGATACAGTGAACACTCCTGTACATACCTAAGATGATACAGTGAACACTTGTGTATACCAAAGATGATACAGTGAAACACTCCTGTACATACCTAAGATGTTACAGTGATGAACACTTGTGTATACCAAAGATGATACAGTGAACACTCCTGTACATACCTAAGATGATACAGTGAACACTCCTGTACATACCTAAGTATACAGTGAACACTTGTGTATACCAAAGATGGATACAGTGAACACTCATGTACATACCTAAGATGATACAGTGAAACACTTGTGTATACCAAAGATGATACAGTGAACACTCCTGTACATACCTAAGATGATACAGTGAAACACTCCTGTACCATACCTAAGATGATACAGTGAACACTCCTGTGTATACCAAAGATGATACAGTGAACACTCCTGTACATACCTAAGATGATACAGTGAACACTCCTGTGTATACCTAAGATGATACAGTGAACACTCCTGTACATACCTAAGATGATACAGTGAACACTCCTGTGCATACCTAAGATGATACAGTGAACACTCACTGTGTATACTGAAGATGATACAGTGAACACTTGTGTATACCTAAGATGATACAGTGAAACACTCCTGTACATACCTAAGATGATACAGTGAACACTCCTGTACATACCGAAGACGATACAGTGAAACATCCTGTGTATTACCTATGATGATACAGTGAACACTCCTGTACATACCGAAGATGATACATTCAACACTCCTGTGTATACCTAAGATGAACAGTGAACACTCCTGTACATACCTAAGATGATACAGTGAACACTCCTGTACATACCCAAGATGATACAGTGAACACTCCTGTGTATACCTAAGATGATACAGTGAACACTCCTGTGTATACCCAAGATGATACAGTGAACACTCCTGTGTATACCTAAGATGATACAGTGAACACTCCTGTGTATACCTAAGATGATACAGTGAACACTCCTGTGTATAGCTAAGATGATACAGTGAACACTCCTGTGTATACCTAAGATGATACAGTGAACACTCCTGTGTATACCCAAGATGATACAGTGAACACACCTGTACATACCGAAGATGATACAGTGAACACTTCTGTGTATACCTAAGATGATACAGTGAACACTCCTGTACATACCTAAGATGATACAGTGAACACTCCTGTGTATACCAAAGATGATACAGTGAACACTCCTGTACATACCTAAGATGATACAGTGAACACTTGTGTATACCAAAGATGATACAGTGAACACTCCTGTACATACCAAAGATGATACAGTGAACACTCCTGTGTATACCTATGATGATACAGTGAACACTCCTGTACATACCGAAGATGATACATTCAACACTCCTGTGTATACCTAAGATGAACAGTGAACACTCCTGTACATACCTAAGATGATACAGTGAACACTCCTGTACATACCTAAGATGATACAGTGAACACTCCTGTGTATACCTAAGATGATACAGTGAACACTCCTGTGTATACCCAATATGATACAGTGAACACTCCTGTGTATACCTAAGATGATACAGTGAACACACTCTGTGTATACCTAAGATGAATACAGTGAACACTCCTGTGTATAGCTAAGATGATACAGTGAAACACTCCTGTGTATACCTAAGATGATACAGTGAAACACTCCTGTGTATACCCAAGATGATACAGTGAACACTCCTGTACATACCGAAGATGATACAGTGAACACTCCTGTGTATACCTAAGATGATACAGTGAACACTCCTGTACATACCTAAGATGATACAGTGAACACTTGTGTGTATACCAAAGATGATACAGTGAACACTCCTGTACATACCTAAGATGATACAGTGAACACTTGTGTATACCAAAGATGATACAGTGAACACTCCTGTACATACCTAAGATGATACAGTGAACACTTGTGTATACCAAAGATGATACAGTGAAAACACTCCTGTACATACCTAAGATGATACAGTGAACACTCCTGTACATACCTAAGATGATACAGTGAACACTTGTGTATACCAAAGATGATACAGTGAACACTCCTGTACATACCTAAGATGATACAGTGAACACCCCTGTACATACCTAAGATGATACAGTGAACACTTGTGTATACCAAAGATGATACAGTGAACACTCCTGTACATACCTAAGATGATACAGTGAACACTTGTGTATACCAAAGATGATACAGTGAACACTCCTGTACATACCTAAGATGATACAGTGAACACTCCTGTACATACCTAAGATGATACAGTGAACACTTGTGTATACCAAAGATGATACAGTGAACACTCCTGTACATACCTAAGATGATACAGTGAACACTCCTGTGTATACCTAAGATGATACAGTGAACACTCCTGTACATACCTAAGATGATACAGTGAACACTCCTGTGCATACCTAAGATGATACAGTCAACACTCCTGTGTATACTGAAGATGATACAGTGAACACTTGTGTATACCTAAGATGATACAGTGAACACTCCTGTACATACCTAAGATGATACAGTGAACACTCCTGTACATACCGAAGATGATACAGTGAACACTCCTGTGTATACCTATGATGATACAGTGAACACTCCTGTACATACCGAAGATGATACATTCAACACTCCTGTGTATACCTAAGATGAACAGTGAACACTCCTGTACATACCTAAGATGATACAGTGAACACTCCTGTACATACCTAAGATGATACAGTGAACACTCCTGTGTATACCCAAGATGATACAGTGAACACTCCTGTGTATACCTAAGATGATACAGTGAACACTCCTGTGTATACCCAAGATGATACAGTGAACACTCCTGTGTATACCTAAGATGATACAGTGAACACTCCTGTGTATAGCTAAGATGATACAGTGAACACTCCTGTGTATACCTAAGATGATACAGTGAACACTCCTGTGTATACCTAAGATGATACAGTGAACACTCCTGTGTATACCCAAGATGATACAGTGAACACTCCTGTACATACCAAAGATGATACAGTGAACACTCCTGTGTATACCTAAGATGATACAGTGAACACTCCTGTGTATACCTAAGATGATACAGTGAACACTCCTGTGTATACCCAAGATGATACAGTGAACACTCCTGTACATACCTAAGATGATACAGTGAACACTCCTGTACATACCTAAAATGATACAGTCAACACTCCTGTGTATACCTAAGATGATACAGTCAACACTCCTGTGTATACCTAAGATGATAGAGTGAACACTCCTGTGTATACCTAAGATGAACAGAGAACACTCCTGTACATACCGAAGATGATACAGTGAACACTCCTGTACATACCTAAGATGATACAGTGAACACTCCTGTACATACCTAAGATGATACAGTGAACACTCCTGTGTATACCTAAGATGATACAGTCAACACTCCTGTGTATACCTAAGATGATACAATCAACACTCCTGTGTATACCTAAGATGAACAGTGAACACTCCTGTACATACCGAAGATGATACAGTGAACACTCCTGTACATAAATAAGATGACAAAAAGGGATATACTGAAAATTCCTATATATACCAAAAGGGATATACTGAACACTCCTAAACATACTAAAGGTGATATACTGAACACTCCTATACATACCAAGGGGATATACTCAGTTACTGAACACTCCTACACATACCAAAGGGGATATACTGAACACTCCTATGCATACCAAAGGGATATGCTGAACACTCCTATACATACCAAGGGGATATACTCAGTTACTGAACACTCCTACACATACCAAAGGGAATATACTGAAGACTCCTTTGCATACAAAAGGGATATGCTGAACACTCCTATACATACCATAAGGAATATACTGAACTCTACTATACATACCAAAGGGGATAAACTAAACATTCCTATACACACCAAAGGATATATACTGAACACTCCATTACATACCAAACAGGATATATTGAACACTTCTTTTATACCAAAGGGCATATACTGAACACTCGTATACATATCAAAGGGATGTACTGAAAACTCCTTTATATACCAAAATAAATATACTGAACACACCTGTTCATACCAAAAGGCATATACTGAACACTCGTATACATACCACAGGGGATATACTGAACACTTCTTTTACATACCAATGGGATACACTCCAATGCATAACAAAGGAATATGCTGAACACTCCTATACATACCATAAGGGATATACTAAACTCTACTATACATATCAATGGGACACAATGAACAGTCATTTACATATC
Source organism: Atrina japonica (assembly GCA_030159075.1). NCBI lineage: Eukaryota > Metazoa > Mollusca > Bivalvia > Pterioida > Pinnidae > Atrina > Atrina japonica. Next base: position 583,170 of record BROG01000330.1, on the reverse strand, counting down.
AATCGGACACACTGAACCCTCCTACAAATATCAATGGGACACACTGAGCCCTCCTACAAATATCAATGGGACACAATGAACCCTCCTACAAATATCAATGGGACACACTGAACCCTCCTACAAATATCAATGGGACACACTGAACCCTCCTACAAATATCAATGGGGCACACTGTACCCTCCTACAAATATCAATGGGACACACTGAACCCTCCTACAAATATCAATGGGACACACTGAACCCTCCTACAAATATCAAAGGGACACACGGAACCCTCCTACAAATATCAATGGGACACACTGAACCCTCCTACAAATATCAATGGGACACACTGAACACTCCTACAAATATCAATGGGGCACACTGAACCCTCCTACAAATATCAATGGGACACACTGAACCCTCCTACAAAATATCAATGGGGACACACTGAACCCTCCTCCAAATATCAATGGGGGACACACTGAACCCTCCTACAAATATCAATGGGACACACTGAACCCTCCTACAAATATCAATGGGACACACTGAACCCTCCTACAAATACCAATGGGACACACTGAACCCTCCTACAAATATCAATGGGACACACTGAACACTCCTACAAATATCAATGGGACACACTGAACCCTCCTACAAATATCAATGGGACACACTGAACACTCCTACAAATATCAATGGGACACACTGAACCCTCCTACAAATATCAATGGGACACACTGAACCCTCCTACAAATATCAATGGGACACACTGAACCCTCCTACAAATATCAATGGGACACACTGAACCCTCCTACAAATATCAATGGGACACACTGAACCCTCCTACAAATATCAATGGGACACACTGAACACTCCTACAAATATCAAAGGGACACACTGAACACTCCTACAAATATCAATGGGACACACTGAACCCTCCTACAAATATCAATGGGACACACTGAACCCTCCTACAAATATCAATGGGACACACTGAACACTCCTACAAATATCAAAGGAACACACTGAACACTCCTACAAATATCAATGGGACACATTGAACACTCCTACAAATATCAATGGGACACACTGAACCCTCCTACAAATATCAATGGGACACACTGAACACTCCTACAAATATCAAAGGGACACACTGAACACTCCTACAAATATCAAAGGGACACACTGAATCCTCCTACAAATATCAATGGGGCACACTGAACCCTCCTACAAATATCAATGGGACACACTGAACACTCCTACAAATATCAAAGGGACACACTGAACACTCCTACAAATATCAAAGGGACACATTGAACACTCCTATATATGCCACTGAGACATGCTGAACTCCTATACATACCAGTGGGACACGCTGAAAAATGCTATACATATCAAAGGGAATAAACTGAACACTCCTATACATACCAGTGGGACACCCTGAAAAATGCTATACATATCAAAGGGAATAAGCTGAACACTCCTATACATACCAGTGGGACACCCTGAACAATGCTATACATATCAAAGGAATAAACTGAACACTCCTATACATACCAGTGGGACACGCTGAAAAATGCTATACATATCAAAGGGAATAAACTGAACATTCCCATACATAACAGTGGGACACCCTGAACAATGCTATACATATCAAAGGGAATAAGCTGAACACTCCTATACATACCAGTGGGACACCCTGAACAATGCTATACATATCAAAGGGAATAAACTGAACACTGCAATACATACCAGTGGGACACGCTGAACAATGCTATACATATCAAAGGGAATAAGCTGAACACTCCTATACATACCAGTGGGACACGCTGAACACTCATGTATATCAAAGTGATACTTAAGTCTAGTCTGCTGTAGTATGGCAAACCTACACGAAATATTTGAATAAATGAGTATCCTATAAAAGTGCCAATTTCACCTTGACATTTCAACCTCAAATCAACAACAACAAAATCTAGGGCTGGCAGACAATCAAATATGTGCATAAAAGCATGAGAGAATTATTAATTTCTAATCAAATCTGTAAAAGCCTTGAAGGTTCTATCACTATATAACCTTGACCTTGTAAATGACTTATGTCAAGTTCATTACACATCCTCTGATCATTAATAATCTTTGTATTTAGTATGAAGTTAGAGGAATTCTGTGGTACATAATGGTACATGGTTTGTATAGACTGAAACACAGACTACATATATAACACAGAGCCTTTACTACATATATAACACAGAGCCTTTACTACATATATAACACAGAGCCTTTACTACATATATAACACAGAGCCTTTACTACATATATAACACAGAGCCTTGACTACATATATAACACAGAGCCTTTACTACATATATAACACAGAGCCTTTACTACATATATAACACAGAGCCTTTACTACATATATAACACGGAGCCTTTACTACATATATAACACAGAGCCTTTACTACATATATAACACAGAGCCTTTACTACATATATAACACAGAGCCTTTACTACATATATAACACAGAGCCTTTACTACATATATAACACGGAGCCTTTACTACATATATAACATGGAGCCTTTACTACATATATAACACGGAGCCTTTACTACATAGAAATGCAGAGACTTTAAGATAAATATTTACATCAACTATTAAGGGTGAAACACCTTGTTTGTCAAAGAAATTTGTAAAGAAGAACATGAAACTTTGTTTATGTAAACACTTGACAACAAGTATGTAGTACTTCAGCTGTTTTCCTGTGTTCTCATATGATTTCTTCCAGCATTGCAGTATATTAACTATCAAGAAATTGTTTGCTTGTAATGAAATTACTTCAAGTCCTTACGAAAAAAAACCTTACTCAAATCAACTCTCCTTCATTTCAAAAAACCTGGAACCTCATAACAATCATCTTTCCTTCATTATGAAAATCAACTAGCATCTCCCTTCATTATCAAAATCATGAACCTGGATCTCTCCAATCACATAACAATTGATCATAACAATTAGCTTCTCTTTCATTATGAAAAGAATCATGATCATAACAATCACGAATCACGAACAATTAAGCATCTCTCTCTCACCTTTATTAACAATTCATCTCTCCTTTATTATCAAGAGAACCTGAGAAAAAATCACCATCATAACCAAAACCCACGATCATAAACAATAATCTCTCCTTTATTATCTCTCCTTTATATAGAAATCTTATCACGAGAACCCGGATCATGATCATAACAATTAGCATCTCTTCTTTATTATCAAGAGAACCCGGATCATGATCATAACAATTAGCATCTCTTCTTTATTATCAAGAGAACCTGAATCACGATCATAATAATTAGCATCTCTCCTTTATTATCAAGAGAACCTGGATCACAATCATAACTATTAGCATCTTTCCTTTATTATCAAGAGAACCCAGATCATAACAATTAGCATCTTTCCTTTATTATCAAGAGAACCTGGATCACAATCATAACTATTAGCATCTTTCCTTTATTATCAAGAGAACCTGGATCACAATCATAACTATTAGCATCTTTCCTTTATTATCAAGAGAACCCAGATCACAATCATAACTATTAGCATCTTTCCTTTATTATCAAGAGAACCCAGATCACAATCATAACTATTAGCATCTTTTTTTTATTATCAAGAGAACCCGGATCACAATCATAACTATTAGCATCTTTTTTTTATTATCAAGAGAACCTGGATCACAGACTTGATGCATTAAGTATTATAATTATATAAATCTCAGAAACCAAAGTATTAATTGTAAGAAGGTTCAGGAGACAATATTCAAATCTGGACTCAGCTGTACAACAGGTTGTTAGATTTAACGTGAAGTTAACCAACGTTAAGCCAATGGGCTAACTGTACGTTAAATTTAACAATTTGTTGTGCAACCAGGTCCTGGTGAACAAACACAAACCTGTTGGGATCAGGTGCCGTGGATGACGATCACACTAATTGTGAGTCCGTAGTTAAATTCAAATTGAATTGAGAAATGAATCCTTGTTACAACTTAATATACAAACAGGCAATACAACATTTCTCTCAGTAAAACACTGTAAAAGCAAACAAGATCATTGTCGTAAGCTCCAAGTTATCAATGTCACTTTGATGATGTTTTATGCCACACTCAACAAGTTACACGGTGGCACCCAGTTTTAATGGTGAAATAGAAAACCTGATAACAATGTGGAAGAGACCACAGGCCTTCCACAAGTGTCAAATTGCATTACATATCACTGTATAGTATTTGTAATTTAAGCATTATTACTTACTGAAGGCACAAAGGTCGGCTTAACTTTCCTGTCTAAAATTCTGTCAAAATCTACATCTGCAATAAAGCTGTGCTTTTTCAGGGCCTCAAGTGAAGAAATTCTTTTACTTGGGTCCAACACCAAAAGCTGAAAAATACAAATTTTGTACATATTATTTATTTAAGAGCCTAATAAAGACCCAGAATGCCTACAGGTAATGCTAAAAAGAATGTTAGGGGTCAATAGCATTTTCATATAAACCGATCATGCCTATAGTAACTGATGATTTGAATATATTGTATATCTGCTAATTTAACCCCGTGTTTGCTTTCATTTTAAATTTGCCCTCTCAACTAAAATGAAAAATGGCAACAATTAAACAGGAGGTAAAATGTCTAGGTATACAGTACATTATGAATGACCAAAAAGCAAATATTTGACTTCTTCCTGCATTGGTTTATAGAAATAAATACACTGTCTCTTGCTCTTCGTGTTACTTGGGTTTGCAGAAATATTTCATGATACTAAAAACTAAATTTGATGAAATTCTGTGATAAAGAACAATTAATGATCATGAGTCCCATCACTCCATCAGCATATTTAAAGAATTGATGTATCATACATAATCATACATAATTTTTATATAGTCCTATCATGTTATCCTAAACCCTGGACATATAATCACACATTTACTATTCTTATTAGAAAGCTCCAAAGTTAAACCCTGGGAATGTTATCACACATTTGACTATTTTTATAAGACTCCTTTGAAGTTTAACCTTGGACATATGATCATACATTTGACTATTCTTATTAGAAACCTCTAAAGAAAACACATTTGACTTTTCTTATTAGAAACCTCCAAGGTTAAACCCTGGACGTATGATCGCACATTTGACTATTTTTATTAGAAACCTCCAAGGTTAAACCCTGGACATATGATCAAACATTTGGCTATTTTTATTAGAAACTTCCGAAGTTAATCCCTGGATATATGATAACAAATTTTACTTTTTTTATTAGAAACCTCCAAAGTTTAACCCTGGACATGTGATCACACATTTGACTTTTTTTATTAGAAAGTTCCAAAGTTTAACCCTGGACATGTGATCACACATTTGACTTTTTTTATTAGAAAGTTCCAAAGTTTAACCCTGGACTTGTGATCACACATTTTACTATTTTTATTAGAAGCATCCAAAATTAAACCCTGGACATGTGATCACACATTTGACTTTTTTTATTAGAAAGTTCCAATGTTTAACCCTGGACTTGTGATCACACATTTTACTATTTTTATTAGAAACCTCCAAAATTAAACCCTGGACATGTGATCACACATTTTACTATTTTTATTAGAAAGTTCCAAAATTAAACCCTGGACATGTGATCACACATTTTACTATTTTTATT